>CAJVPT010004405.1:0-13532 GCA_910592055.1 Acaulospora colombiana | reverse complement strand
AACTTAAAAAGAAAAACAAGAAGAAAAATAATAATAATAAAAGAAATCTATTGGTTCGCGCTACTACTGTTTACGGGCTAATTTCTATTCTGGGGAAACAAGACAAATTGACTATGATGAAAAGCACTCAGCCCGGGATCGTTAAAGATGATCTCGGATGATGTTACTCGGAGTGTCCAAAAATAGTAGACAGGGTGGACTTCGGGTCCATAGTCATACAGAGTCATGTATACTTACACAGAATTGATGAGGGCAGGCGCAGATTCGTTACATGTAATGTTGAGGGATAGGTTTGTTAATTTGATTGTGATATTTCCATGTGCTTTTATTTGATCCATGTTCTATTGTGCATCAAAAATTCTGACTGAGTCTAAGCATAAAAAAATACTCCATTTGGCAACTAGGTCTTCTCTAACCTGTTTATCTGCATAGGTAATGACTGCTGATTGTCACATTTGCTGTGTAGACATATCGATGTTTGTAATCTCTCCAAATTTGGCAAAGGTCTGTTGTACCTCTATAAATTTTGTGTCTAGGGAAATGTCCCATACTCTGATACTATTTTCTTTATTTGGTCTAGGGGATGTGAAGGCCATGTGTTCGAGATGAACCCTATCCATTTCTAGTAAGATAGTGTTGCATGCTTCTTCTGTAGTATGGTGATCACTGAAAATGGCAATGATGTGTTTCTCTTCTCCTTTTCCTTCACTGCAGGTAAAAAGAAGGCCAGTGAGTGCGTTCAAGCTCTTTGCGATATATGCAATCTTCTAGTTGATGGTTCTTCCTGGGACTTCTGATGCTTTAATGCCTGTCTTGACTCTTTCTCTTCTAAATCTTATTGTTGGATCAATCGATGATCTTGGTCTAAGTTTGCCTACTCTACTAGCTGATATGTTTCAGTATGAGACTTTATGTCACTGTCTACTGGATCTGGCTCTTTTCTGGCTGCTGTTGCCTGATTCTTCTATCTCTATGTCTGAATCATCTATTCTTGCTGTTGTGAGTGAGGCAGAAGAGTCTTTGCTTTGTTCAATTTCTTGAGTATCTCTATTTCTATTGCTATTATCAGGTTGAGTATCTTATATGATCATTTCTTCTATTTCATCACTCCAAGTTGGTTGTTTTTAATTGGCTTTCTTTTCATTGATAGTTTCTATGCCTGTGGTTGAAGTTTGGCTGACATTCTGGTTTTTTGGCTGTTCGTTCCTAATGTTTTCTGTGGAGGTTTCTCTCTCTTTTCCTTTATTTTTTGGGTTCGACTTTGTTGTCTCTGTATAGGTTTCTTTGTGTAGCAGTCTTGTATTACCTTTTACTAGGGTGTTCTCATTGTAGTTGGGTCTATCCTGAGTATATAGGCTTCTTCAGTCTCTAGGAGAACTCATCTTTCCGTTCACTTTCCTTCTTATTTCCTAAAATTGCCTAAAAAGAAAATTTTTGAGAAAAAAAAGATCTGCATTAAAGAGTTTTTGATTGTTTTTTTAGTTTTATAAAATAATTTTTAATTAAAATAATTTATTTTTAATTTATAATATTATTTTTATTTTTTATATACAGTATTAAGTTGCATAAATATTATAAGTTACAGTATATATTATTTTATTACTAATTATATATAAAACTATATTTAAAAAGTTAAATTTATGTATATTAAGTTGTAAAATTTGTATATAATATAAAATTTTTTAGTTAAAATAAAATATAAAATTAGAATAATAATAAAAGTTATAAAATAGTCTTAAGTAAAATTCTTTTTGGGTATTTAGTATTTATATTTTAAGTTTAATTTAATTTAGATAATTCTTTAGTAAATTAAATATATTTGAAAAAAAGGTTATTTTTTTTTGTTTTCTATATAAATACTATAAATAATCATTATTATTTTTTCCAAATTATTTGTTTTTTCTTTCTTGAAAATATTATCAATAAAAGCATTCTTATAATTATAAAAAATTTGTTAAATCTTGACTTGCTAGTCTTCAATCAAGATTATCATAATGAATTTAGATTTTATAGTTTAATATAGTTAAAGAAAATAATAACAGGATTTTCATTCTTATATTCAAGTAATATATATATATATAATTTTTTTTTAACCCTCTGTCAGGCTAGTTATGTGTGCTTTATTAAACAATTGTAGGCTATACATATAATATGAATCACTAAAGCTAAAACTTTAACTAGCTCACTCATCTCAGTAATTACTCTAAATACAACTTTAGAAGTGATTTTTCGTTCCATTAAAAGTTCAAGTGAAAACTCTTCCAACTTTTAATATTATCGCTTGCAGGTTACTACTGTAGAATATTCAAGTTATATATATATTTCCTGTTTTTATAAATGACTTATAGATTTATACTTAAGTTTATTTAAAAGTTTATAATTCTTATTCTATTCTTATTGTTATTTAGTAAAAATATAAAAACTATTAGCATTGTAGCAGGCTGATTGGTGAGTCTGTTACTAATGATCAAAAGCTTGCATAACCTGTGGATAGAAGAGTTCATTTTTCTATTATATACATACACAAAAACAAGGTAGAGATGTAAAAAGATTTGGATGAGTTACAAGGTAGTTTTTTCTAAAACTACTTATAACTTCACTGTTATAACAATCTATTCAAAAGATTTGACTTAAGATTTGTTATTTTATTAGGTTATTGGAAGAAGTTATATTTATATATTTTTATATATAGGGCTATTATATAATTACTATAGCTATTCTAGTATTATGTTATGTATAAATTGTTTCATGGTCAACTAATTTTCTATTATCTTAGCTTATAGCTTTTTACCTTTTTAATATGAATAGATTGTTTGTACATTCTTTTATTTTGCAAGGGGTATGGTAATAGTTGATAATTGATTGTTTTATATATGTGACCACAGCAAAAATTCTGAACTCAGTCTAACTTCTTTGGCCTTTAATAGCATGATAAATGATTTTTTTTATTAACATGCAATATTACCCATTTTATTGAGGTGTTATGCAAATACATATTACTTTGTTCTATACAGACTATAGTATAAATATTTTTCTTATATGTATATTATATATAGTTATAATAAAACCAATTGTTACCTGATCCAATGATAACACCACCAATGGCAGCAGGGCTTGAACTTTTGAATCTTTGTAGTATATTGTTCTTTGTAGGGACTAACATACCTAGGTGCAGTCAGCATATTTTTTATATATTTTATAGATGCTATGTACAGTATATCATGTATCTTTGAGGATATTGATAATCAGTTCGAATAGTGCTTTTCTTGAGTTGAAATTATCAAGTTGTGCATTGTTACTGCTATTTATATGTTGTTTTTGCTTTTTTCACTTTTTTGTTTGTTGTAATTCCTTGTTGTTTTTCCTAACAGTGATATTTTTTTTTTTGAAGTGCTAGCTCATTTCTGCACCAGTTTTGAAACTTTATTAAAGTCAAAATAAGTCCTAGCAACAATTGGGATAAGTAATTACCCGTACTGTCTAAGGATTTACAGATCAACGAATAGTATAAGGGGTATCTATTTACGTCTCACCCAACCAGGATGAGGTAACTATTTGACCATCTAGTGTAGGACATTTTCTTAATTCTAACTCAGCTAAGGACAGAGGAATTGTATACATTCAATTTAATGAAGTGATCCACCGGATTACCTTTTGTCATTGGAAGTGACACTTCCTAGGACCATGGTCCACCGGACGACTTGTTGCTATCCCTTAGTATTTGGGGAAGCTAACGTGTCAGGAACTCATCTAAGATACCCAGTATCACCAATGTTGGGGATTTTTTATATGAAATACCTGTTGGCTCTATTCGGCTTCAATATTTTTCTGGAGGCTTGTCATGTGTTTGGTACCTGTCTTGTTACTTGATTGGAGCTTGGTTTGTGTATTAAGGATATTGATCCTTCCGATCGTTAGTCTTGATTGTCAGAACCTGTTTTTTTGTTTTTCTTTAGCATCATACCAGGTTGAATTTCTTAAGGCTGTGTATGGACATGTCTTGATTATTCTAGAGTGATTGGATCTTTCTTCACTTATTTTGGCCATATTTATAGAACCTTGTATTATGTATTGTCTTGTTATGGGTGTGATAGGTGGTTGGAGTCCTTCTTCACTTCATGTTAGGATATCAGAGCCTAGTTGTATGTGGAGAACTCATATTACTTATACTAGCTTTATATAGAACCTTGTGTTGATATATCATTTTTATTATAGGCTACATATGCGAACGTGTTCTCCTTATTGCCTTATGAGACACTTGATCATTATCATGAAAAATGAGATCTTCATACCATCTTGTAGCTTAATTTTTCACTTGGTTCTCATGTGATATTGAATTTTGAACCTTATGATTGTGACCTGGAAGCATTACCACTGTGCTATCGATTCACAGGTCTTAACAGTGATATTTATTACACCTGTCTATCTATATATTACTGTATATGTTTAGAATTTGATTCTATTGATAATGCTACCAATAATTTCTAATATGCAGGTGTTTTTAATGTAATTTCTAATAGTCTTGATGATATTTTTGTTAACTCTGCTCAAGATTACTCTGTTCTATATATTATTATATATTATGACTGATATTTTTTTTAACAGTCCTAACTAATGGACGTGAATCTTTATTGAATAGTAGTAGACTTCTTAGATTACATGAGCTATTTACCTAACCGGTTTAACCATATCAAATCTAATTCTATATATTCGACCCCTACCAATTTTACTATTTATGTACCATTTTATCAGTCACCTTGCTCTACCCAGGCATCTAAAATTCTGAGGATACATTAGAAAACTTTATTGAGAAAGAAACCGAGAGCTTCGGGATGTGTATTCCTTTATATGGTATTGTGTACCATTCTTTGTTGTGGGTACTGTAGTAGATCTTTTATCATGTTAAGTCCTGAGGAGACTTGGTTGTCTTCTGATTGTACAAGGCCAATGTATATAATGAAATTCCGATGATTCAATGGTGTGCCCCTGCGATTGATATATAGTCTTCTATTGTATCATTCTTAACCACTCTTCAGATATGGCCTGCAGGGATTTTCCTTGGTTGTTACTTTTTAAATTATTTCTTCCAAATTTCTGGTCGATTACTGTGGTTCCCATCATAACGCTAATGCTAATCACCAACTTAGGCGTCCAGCTGTCCTCTTTGATAGCTATTGGTTTAGCGATCTAAGATCTCTCATAGTGCATTCTGGCACGTACTAGTTATATTTTCAATTAGTGTTAGTGACCTAAGTCTTCTTTTTCTTCCAGAATATGTTTTTTGAGAAGAGGTGAATTTCCCACATATTCATTGGTAATCTCGGACTAATCAGGATTCTTCCTGGCTTGCTTAGTGTCTTTATATATTCCAGATAGCAAGGATCTTTGTTTTTCTGGTACTAAAACTGACCAGGACCTGTTTAACCTGTTTTTGTGACACCGTGGTCTGACGGTAGGTTTTCTATAGGTTGTTTTTATGTCCAAGTATGCATGTGGCTAATTAGCATACATTCTTGTACAATGTAACCTATAATGCAAATACTGTTCTGAAGTAGAATTGAACCAGTAACTTGCGAATGATGACCTGGAAGCACACCCACTGCGCTATTGATCCACAGGTTATTATGAATGATATTAGTTTCTGGAAAATATTATATTTATTATTATTTTCCAGTCTTGCAGTTATTTTCTAGTGAATAGTATCAAGAATTACCACTTTAATATCAATTCCATGGGAGGGATATTTAAAGGGGTGTAAGTTGTCTTCTATTTGAAGGCATATGAAACAGATATTGGATTTGTATAGGTCTGACCTTCTAATATGTAGCTTGTCTATTATGAGAAATTTTTTATTTCACAATTTAATTACAAAGCTCCTTTGTAATTGATCCCAAGTGTTTGTGTTTTCACTCATCAGTTTGGATGGGTAAAGTCTTTGTATTAATTCTTTCCGGTCTATGTTTACTGCCTATTGATTTGTAAGTTAGTTGTTTTTATTGAAAGAGATTCATTTATAAGTCAGTTGGGCTTGTCTTATATTCTTGATAGCTTTTCTGATAGGTAAAGTGAATTCTGTTTGATTTTGATAATAAAAACTGAAAAAAATTGTACTGAGAGTAATGTTAGTGAGGTGTCTTTGAGTGGCTGCTGTGTTGTCCATATTGTGTTGTTGAGTGAGTCTATTAGCTATGATAAATAGATAATCTTACAAATAATTTTATTTTTTTATTTTGATCCATTGAATAAGAATTTGGTGGTGTTTTACTATAATGCATAGATTGTTGATTAATCTTAGCTCTTTAATTTTCTTTGTGTTGTTCTCTACATAGATGTTATATTTACTAATAAAAAAAAAATTCTATTTTAATTGTGATAGAGAGCTCAGATCTATTAATAGTGATTGTTATTATTATAATTATTATTTTTACTCTATATATGGACACTTGTTCCATTAGTTGTATGCCTACTTTTGCAATACTATTGAGATAATAAATGATATTAATACTTATGCCATAAGTGTTCAGGTTTCTGACTGGATTGTAGACTCTATTTATATATATATAAATATTGTCAAGTTATTTAATACATTTGTGGATATCAGCAAAATATTGTTTGAGGGTATTGAAAAAGATAATTATCTGAAAGAGGTCTTGCAGAGCATGTGATATGTTTTTGATTTTTATGCTATCCAAAATTTGATTAGGTTTTGTATAGAAATATATAATACTATCTAGTAAGATCTGTAGGTAATTTTTTATTGAGGTATCTAGATGACTTGGTTGTATTATAAACTGGTATTTTGAAAGAGATGTTTTGGAAGATTTCTATATAGTAGATATCTTCTCTATTATCTGACATATTGGTTATGCTGCAACTCTGGCAGGTTGTTAGAGATGAATTGTCTATTGTATTATAATGTTTGATCTTTATTTTGTCTTGTTTGTCACTAATTTATCTTTCCAAAACTTATTGTTCTTTGTACTATATTATATACCATAAGTGTTGGGTGTACTCTTGATTAAAGACCTAATCTGTATTAGAGGATTTAGAATTAGTGTGTTAAGATTGGAGCAGATGGAGGATATAATCTACTATTGAAGATATAAAAACCATATATGTTTCTTTCTTTTATTTATTTTGTTGTAAAGGGCCTTAACCTATTACCACTCCAAGGGTCTGGTCATGTTTAATCTAAAAGAGTCTGTGTATTCTAAGAGTTACTTTATATTTAGAGTACCAGTTTTGTTCAATAAAGTCTTCAATGGGATAAAGATTATAGTTATTGGGGTTATTCGTTGTGTTTTTATCTATATTGATGTAGTGTTTTAAATGTTTCAAAGGCAATCTTGTATAAAGTTGATAGTTGGCTTAAATATTTGAGGACACTTGACAAGGATGTCATTCTTTTGCTATGTGAGCCATTGTATCTCTTGTATGCTATTCTGTATAGTGTTTTCAGCTGAGATTAAGCTTATATAAATTTGTTATAGATTGCAAGCATATTTTTGCAATTGTTTTATCTGTATTTCCATAATACTATAAAAGTTATTTCTGTATATTATAATATTGGATGCTGAGAGGGCCAAATTAACTTTTCATTTAAAGTTTTTTCTAATTTTTTTGTCTATGTGAGAACAAGATCTGGGAACAGGTATTCTATTATAAGAAAGATAACTTGGTTAATTATATAAAGTGCATTTTATCAATGATTTGTTTCCTGATTAGAGTATTACAGAGTGATATTATTTTTGATACAATCAATTTTTGTTGGTATCTTTTTCCTACAATTGCTTCATGCCAGATACATAGAACTCTTATTACAGATATGAATTCTATGGGCATGATACTATAACCATTTATTTTTATACTTTTCCAGGATGTATTGAGTATTGGTAACTCTAATTTATAAGTATTGACAGTAATGTTATTGTGATTGTAAAAGAAGATGCTAATATTGACTATGTTGAGGAGATCATCTTTATTTTGTACTATAAAGGTAATATCATCCATATATGTTGTGATTAATAAGTTGATATCTGGAAGGATGAGATTGCTTTGTATAGGTTTGTGACATTGTAGTTAATAGTCTTTCATATTACTAATTGTGTTGATTAGTGGATTGTAGTTTATGCACCACATGAGTAGAAATATAGTATCACCTTGATCAATTTCTTCTTCAATAGGGTATGGATCTGTCTTGTCAAAATATGTGATAACTGTCATCAAGAAATTTTTTTGACAAAGATCTTTAGAGATTTTTGAACGTAAAACTCTGGAGGCACTCTATTATCATTAGAAGTCTCTGTAGTGAAGATTTATATATAAAACTCTGGAGATTTTCTAATGTTTTAAATTTTCATAAATTAATTTTACATTATTATTAAAATATTTATTTTTAAAAACTTATTTATTGAAAATTACTTTTTTTATATATTTTTATTAATTATTTATATTTACATTACTTATTGCCAAAATAGACATTTCTATTTTTACATTTTCCAGTTGCAATTTCAAATTATGTTCATCATTTTCTACTTCCTTCAGAGTACTTTGAATTTCAATATCTCTCTGCTCATGTATTTCTTGATCTTCATTACTTGAATTGCCTTTTGTAAATCCAATTTTATTTTTAATTTTTTCCTAAAATATATTATTGATAAATAAATAATTCTATGATACTTCAAAAAATTTTAAAACTTAACTTATTTTTTTTTTTATTTTGCTTTTAATTAATGCTTCATTAATTAAAATACTTTCATTACTTAGATTTAGAAACATTTAATATATTGTGATAGTGAATTCAACTTGTTCTTCAAAGGCATCCCCTTTTGATCAGATTTTTTTGAAAATGTATGTCATTATGCTTTGATTTTCTCCCCTAGGACAGAAATGAAGATTTTCAAAGTACTTCTGTATTTTTTGCAATTTTTTCCAGGCCATAATTTCAGTAGTAGTTATATTTGTATTGATTATATTTAGGGAGTTTTTGTCAAAGACTGAAATTATAGTATCCCAGATTTTCAAAGCTATGATCCCTCAAAGCAATCTGTGTTGTCTCACAAGCTATTAAATAAACAATATTATTAATAAATTTATTTATATTATTAATAACTGCAATAATTATCACTTGGTGAATATTTTTTTCATAATATATCTTTCAATATTTTCTTGTAAGATCTTCAAAGAACTCTGAATGTTTTCGCTGAAAATATTTTTCTGCATGCCAATAAAAATCTTTCGGATCTGTATATATTTGTTCAAAAAAGACCTTTTGTAATACTCTTGACTGCATGCTACTATAGAATCCAAAATGTTATTAAAGTTCTTTAAAGATTAAAAATTAAACCTTATCTTGATAAAATCTTATTCAGTGATTAAATGTTGACTTATGTAAATTTCATTTTCTAAATGGGTAACCTTATCCTTGATAGCTTTTTTATGTTCTGATAATTGATCAATTTTCTTATGAAGACTTTTATGGAACTTCAAAAGCCTCTTAATTACTATATTAGAAACTAAATATACAAATTAGTATTTATTTAAATAGTTACATCTTTCTTAATATACCTAGAGATTCTTCAGGCAACCTCCTAGTAGGTATTGATTCTAGAATATAACTGGGAAATCTTAATCGCTTCCATGGCAACTCTGTTTCTGTTTCAGCTTAAGGTATTGATCTTTATTCTTCAGCTTGACCCGGGATACTGGAAGTAGTCTTGAACTTTTTGGAGGGCTTTGAAGTACTTTCTTGTTATTTTACTTTTCCCTTTTCACCAGAGCTTGAATCTGAAATCATTTGTTGAAACATATTATGTATTTTTTTTTTTTATTTGACATTAATAAAAAAGAAAGGACTTTAGAGACCTTATATAACACAAATTCCAAGAAGTTATATCATATTATGACTGCATACAACTCTTTGGCACCTTTAAAAATTACTTTATAGCTTTAAAAATAAAATAATATTGAAATCAAATTGACAAATTATCATAACTTATAAATTAAATTTTTGATTGACTAAAATTAATCAGTATTTTATTGATCAATTTTATGCATTTTGAAGTTCTTTGAAGTCTTTTATAATGAATTAAAAATATCAATTTTGTCAACATATGTTTTCAAGACATTTCTCTTATATGAGGCATGTAAGTAAATGTATATTGATTGTGGACTCCAGTAATGAATCTAATGATAATTTAAATAAGTCAAAACTTTCAATCATTTCAAAAACTTTTGAAAATATATAGAGCATTTCAAAGATATTTAATAATATTTATTTGCTTATTTAATATTTATTTATTTAATGTTTATTTATTAATTTATGATTAATTGTTTTAGAGTCCTTTAAAGTATATTAGCTTTCTTGAAAATAATATTTTTTTAAATAAAGATTCTTATGATATTAATTTTTTAGAAGATCCATTATATAGTTATGATTCTTCAGAATTTTCTGAAAACACCTTTAATAAATTTTCTAATGAAGCATATGTGGATTTAATGAAACTTGTTTTAAAAAATAATCTTAGTACTTCAGCTGGAAATTAAATAATTTCTTTTTTTAATAAACATTCTAGTTTATCAATTAGTTCTTTGTCAAAAAATATTCAACAAGAATATAAATTTATGAATAATATAAAACAGTTGAATTTAGATTATTTAAAAACTTGCATATTATCTTATAACAATGTAGAATACTTCTTATATAATTGGTCAATTATTGGTTGTATTAAAAATATACTAAAGGTTTTCAATATTTTCAAAGAATTTTCAAAAAATTTTGAAATATTATATTAAAATAATCTGATAATTAAATTATTTTAAGTTAAATATTTAATTTTGTTTATTTATTAATTATTTTTTTTTATAAAATGGTAGAGAACGAATATATAAAGAACAAAATAATTGTGACTGGTAGAGAGATGCAGAGAATTCTATTCTGAAGAATGTTAAATTACTTTTAATAATTTTATATTCAGATGCAACCAATTGCAATACTTTGAAAAAAAGTTCATTACATCTAATATATATTCTATTAAGAAATATATCAACTTGGATATGCAATAAACCAGATACAAAACAACTATTAGGATATTTACCAATAATCAAATAAAAAAATATAACAGAAAAACAATCACAAAATTTCAAAAAAATTATACATGAAACATTTTACAAATCTCTGGAGATCTTACTTGAGCCATTAATTTCAATAAAAGATAGCTGCATTCTTTTATTTAACTTATAAATCAAGCAATTTAAACAGTTCTTGTCATTTTTGCTTAATTACAAAAGACAATCTTGCAGAAATAAATTTATCAAAAAGTAATATAATACCTCAAAGTCATAAAAATATGAAAGAATTGTTTCAATCAAATCTAATAATATCAGTATCAATAGAAAATATTAATAATTTTTTTTAAAGTATTCCATAAGCTTTTACAGTTTTTATAGATAATTTATTTTATTATAGACTAAATTAATTTTTATTAATTTATAGTGATATGAATATATATGAAGCAACTGTATTTGATAGAATGCATCATCTTGATCTTTTTCAATATCAAATTGAATATATCAGGAAGTTATTAAAAGAGTTTTGAGGTCTTTTATTATTAGATAAAATGGATCTAAGACTTGCAAAAATTCTAAAATTTCCAGGATTAAAGATTTTTTCACATAGTATTCAATCTATTGCAAGATTAATCACAGATAAATATAAAAATCTAATAAAAGTTATGATTTTTGTAATGAATAATATATGTGATAAAAATATACAAAATATAGATATCAAAGAATTACCAATAATTTATCAAGAATAGAATGAAATATACAATATATATTTAATAGATATAAGAAGTTCTCTAAGAGTAATTTAAAAAAATTTGAGGCATGAAATATTAGTTTATATAACTATGTTATAAAATTTCTAAAATATATATTATAATAGGAATCTATAAATTCTTAGGCGTGAAGATTTATAAAAACTTTTAAAAGATTTTCAGTTTCATAATTAAAACTTCGAAAATTATATTCATGGATATATCACATATTCCATCTATTCAAAAATATGGAGTTATAAATAGATTTACTTCAGATACTTATGAAAGTCTTCACAAAGAATATGTTAAACAACCATATCATTTAAGTAATAAAAAAAATATTGAGGATCAACTAATGCAAAAAGTAAGTTATAATAAGATTAACAAATTTTAAAATACATAATATTATTTTATATTATATAGAATTGAAGAAATTTAATAATTAATAAATTTTCACAAAGCTCTAAGAATCTTTTAACAACTCCAAAGGCATTTATATTTTTAAATAAACTTTGAAAATTCGATTAAAAAAATTTAAACAATACAATAAGTAAAATATCTCAAAAACTTTCAAAGAATGATGAAAATTTTATATTAAAATTCAAAATCTTGAAAACTTTTTAAAACTATATTTTAATTCTTCAAATATTTCTATAAATAATTTTATATTACTAATTTTTGGAACAATTATAATAGAAAATAGTAGTATTGGTACCTATCCAGGCATAATATAAAGACAATAAAAGATATAATGAGATTTGGAAAACAGAACTAAATACATGGGATGAAGTTCATATCAAAATAGGTCATATTAATCCAGGATATATTTCAAAGTGGTATCTCTCCTTGAAAAATGAATGTGAAATAACAAAAATAGGCAATAAACTACCCTTACTTAACTTGAAACCCTCTTTTGGATATTTCACAATTCACAGAATCTGGACTTCATAAAAACTAGAAAAAATTATTCAAATTGCTTGATAATCAAGGATTCTCATTACAAATTAGAGTATGGAACCAAGGCACTATCAAAGTGCTCCTGTCATAACCAACTATGTATAATTATAAAACCATTTGAGGAAGTTAACTCCGTATGGCATAAAAAGATACTAAATTTATATCATCTTCTCAATAATCCTGAAGAGATAAGAGTATTATTATCACAAAAACCAGATATAGATCCTATTATTGTCTTATCATAAGACCAGCACAATCATCAAATAACAGGAGAGATAACATTATTATAATATAAGCATCTAATGGATTCGAAGTTAGACAAGATAATCACTCTTCACTATACTATCATAAATCAGATTCATACTATAAATTTTGGCAAGTTCTAATCGAGATCCTTGGAAAAATACATAATTTAAGTAAAGTGAAATGTCACTTAAAACAATTACTGAAATATGACTTGCCATCATATATCAATAAAAAAGTCAAAATAAAACATAGCCATATGATTGATTATTGTCGACAATTGGCTAATTCCAAACAAATAACCTTAATATTTACCAAGATATACAACAAACTGATGAAAAGAAATATCAAGACATATAATACAAGCCCTGTATTTGAGCCAAAAAACTTTAGCACTTTGTCACAAATTAATCAGATAGTGGACCCGAGTCCTATTCATTGGGTCAAATTTGTAAATTACTATATGAGAATGTTTGCTAGTCTCAAAAGTCAAAACTGTCAACACAAACCTGATAC
>CAJVPT010004404.1:0-13534 GCA_910592055.1 Acaulospora colombiana | reverse complement strand
TATCTCTTAAAGTAAAACTTTAAGTTGATTTAAGAATAGTGTTAAGACTTTATTAGCAAAGAAATAAAAAATTTCTTATAAATATCTTTTTGTGTGTGGGCAAAGGATCAGCGGAAAGAGTTATTGTTACTATAAAAAAACTTATATATTATTATAAAGTAAAAACAAAATCTACTGTTTTATTTGTTAACTTGGTTTTACAGAACTTAGAATATTTATGTCAAGTTCTTATAAAAGTTTGTATAGCTTTTGTTAATCTAGGCTGGTATTAATCTCTTTGATATTGTGTATTTTAATTAAGATAATATTGATTAATATAGAGTTATTTATAATATACTTGTTATATTATAATCATATCATCAATACTCTTTCCGCTGATCCTTTGACCACACACAAAAAAGACGTTCACAAGAAGTTTTATATTTCTTTGCTAATAAAGTCTTTACACTTTCATTAAAACAACCTGAAGCCTGTCTTTATATATCTCTCCTACCCTTCCTTACTTGTTTATAAACTCCTTTGAATAAAAACTTGAGCTTCTAGTGGCCTGAAAAGACTCAAGTATACATTTCCTCTACCAATGGCAAGAAAGTTCTAGAAAGTAAAAGGACTAACAAGTGAAGTATCACCTTATAAAGCTAGAAGTGACAAACAATAGAGGTTCTTTTGACAGGGAAAGGTTTATTATCTACCTTCTCATTCTGTCTTATACCCTCTTAAAGTGTCTACTATCTTTTTTCATGATTTTCTTGGAGGATTTTACCTACCTCAGTTTGATTCTGAATTTTTGGTAGCACAATGTCACCTGGTATCTAATTGGCTGACATGAAACACGTTAGTAACAGAATGTAAACAAGCTCCTATTGGTCATTTCACATATCTTAAATACATTTCCTCAGCCCCATAAGAACCTGGAGTCCACTATAAGTCATTTGCTCTGGTGCGGGTGGATACAAGATACACTATCACACAAGTCATTAACCGTCTCCAGAAAGAGTCCATTCAACCATGATAAAGGTTACAAGATACTGCATCTAGTTTTTGGAGATACAGTCACCTACCTCTGACCACCATATAGGTTCTCCTAGTTCCATCGAATAGGTAAAGATTTGAAGATAGGATACTGGTTCCTTTATCAATTCCTTGGCTTGGCTTTTAAGGATATAGAGAATAGAGTGTATAAATAGGGGCCTTTACTGCACCGGCATATGACAAGGATCAATGAAAATGATTTGTGGATTGACCTACTGATATCAATATATATGCACCTACCTCCAACCTCTTCCCATTTCTAAATAAGATTGAATCCACTTTCCCTTGCCCATATTTCCCCAAGAAAGTGACTCAGTAGTTATCCTAAAGACTTTTCCTTCCTACTGAGCATTAGTATTTTACTCCCGTGTATGATCCGCACTGATGTTTTGGGAGCTTCCACAAGGGAGCACAAGTCAGTTACCAAAGGCAATGGCTAAGATTCCCACATTTTTCAAGAATCTAGGTAAAAGCATCTGAAACACAATTGATATTGCACAAAAATCATTGTAGGATCTGAAATATGATTAAACCACGCACTGGTGTTTCTACTATCATATATTAATGGATATTTGGCACTACCTAAAGGGTTTTAATGAATATTCTGAACAAAATTTTCTTTTCCCTGAAAAAGTCACATAGTAAGAAATTGTATATTTAGATTAACTATCCCATCCACTCATTTATTTTCCAACCTTCCTTCTTCCCCCCTATAAAAATTTTTTCAGCACTAGTGGCTCTTCGCTAGTTCTTACTTTAAAGACAGCAACATGCCTGAGGTTGACCAGTATATAGTCATATCGCAGCTTTATAGATTTACAATTATATTTTTAATATGTATTATATTGACATTTAAAAATTATATCTAATAAAGTAAAGGTTAAGCTGGCATTAAAAAAAAAAAAAAAAAAAAAAAATTTATAACATACTTGTTATATAATATGTGTTATATAGGAAAGAGTTGTATTTATATCTAGTGTTTTCTTAAGATCATACATTTTTTCCTGAATAAGCTTGATTTCTCTTATGGATCAAACTTTTTCCTAATATACTTTAATTGGACTGGTATTAATTTCAGAAGCAATTATTCTATTTTCTCTTTCTTATCCTATTCTGACTATCAGTTTTTTTCTCAATTAGATTTATTCTATTATTTAGTTATTTGAAATTGTTCAGAATCTAATAGGGACTTTCAAATCTATTATATAAACTTTTTCTATTAAAATAATTTATTGATTTTCTGTTACTACCAGTGACAAAGTGTTTAAGAGTTTCAATGATATATTTATTGTCTTGAGAATTGTATTTTCTCTTTTTTTTCCTTCTTTCTAAATCTATTGTTTTCTTAGAATTATTTTCTATTGTTTCTTCCTTATATATTGTATACTAATGATTTTAATATTGCTTTTAATATCAGTTTAATTCAAATATCTGAAATAAAATTTGACTTGTATTGTTTTGAAATAAACTTTTTCTTCACTATTATTACTATTTACTGTTTGAGTCAATTCTTACCTTGTATTATTATTTTTTCAAAGTGCTTCCTAGCATTCTAGCTGAGTTTATAGTTCTATATGTATAAATATATATAGTCTCAAAGCTTTGGTCAAATCTTCTGCTATTGCAAAACAGATTACTATATATTCTTTTCTTTTCAAGATAAAAGGATTTTATAATATATAACATGTTTTGATTCTTATATACTGTATTGCTCTTACTATAAGACTTCACTTATCTTGAACAGATCTTATTTTAATATATTTTAGTTTTTATTTTGTATAATTTTTTTTTCAAGATTTTATAAGCTGCTTTAACTATTTATTTGAAAGGTTTTTAGTTATGGTCTGAAATCCTTTTGAAATAGGTCCTTTGCTTGTATTTTGTAAAAGTTGAAGTATTTGTCAATTTTCTATTTTTTTAGATTCTTGATCAATTATCTAACCCAAATATATTAATCTATTGTTTTTAAGTGATAGAATGGCTTTTTTATATTCTTCTAGCATAATTTGTTCTTTAATTAGACTATTTCTCTTACTTCATTCAAAGGTGTTTTGTTATTTTCAACTTCAAAAGGTTATTTCTATATCTTTTGCCAATTTGATTACTTGAAGTATAAAGTTACTTTTATTTGATAAATGATTTAGTGACTTGCAGATCAATAAATTATGTAACTCTCAATTTTTTATCTACTGTATATTTGTTTAAGTCTAATAATTGTTATAATCCTTGCTATTCCTAGATTGTTTAGTTTATTGCATAGTCCTATTACTTGACTTTTTTGTTATAAGATTTAAATACTCTTTAAGTTGTTAATCTTTGAATAGAGAATTACACTATTTGATATAGATCTATATAAAACATTCTTGTTCTTGAACAGTTTTTTATATGCTATTGTCAAAGCATTATATATATTTTTAGGACAATATGCTATATTATATTTTAAATTCTATTTTAGGTATTAATACTTTATTTAGAATATAAAGAGCTTGTTTATCTATTATCTTTTTGTTTTTAAGGACTTTAATTATTATATTGACTTCTTTAAGTACTCAATCTTTGAGCTTGATTGCAATTTTCTGATTGCCTGTCTAGATTCCTAAAAATCTGACTTATTCCATTCTATCAAGTTTTTTAATTACTTCTTCTTCAATATCTACTTAAACTTTTTCTAAATAGCAATTAGAATTATTGATAATTATCAAAACTGATTTGTTATTATTTATTTGAGAGTTGTTAGCTTTATAGAAGATTCTTGTAGTCTTCAAGGTCTTTTTCATATTTTCATTAAATCTAACTATTCATGTTATATTATCCATAAAGGCTATAGTTGCATATCTTAATTCAACCTTCTTATAAATATCCTTTTAGATCAGGATTTTAGGCAACTAATATTTTATATCCTCTTTGTACATCATTTTGGATTTTGTAAAGAAGAAAATTATAAAAAATTTTTTATAATAAAGGTGAAATGGGCTTCCCTTGATTGATTCCATTTTTTGCTACTATTAATTTTATGAGATCATTTTCAAATATGATCTGAAATTCTCTATTCTGAAACAAGCTCATTATGACTTTATAAAATCTTTTAGAGCTTATATTCTTTCTATTACTTTTATCAGCATTTTTAAACTAATAGTATTATATGTTTTTACAATATCTTGAAAAAGTATTCATAGTTTCTTTTTGTTTTTTCTAGTATTTTCACAGATATTATTAAGAATCTAAATTAGTTTTGCTATACTTTCGCCTAATAGTTTTGCATAATTAGATTCTTTAAGAATATTATTGTTTTTACAAAGTTTTTTATTCTATTGATGAGTACTTTAATGAAACACTTTCTTGTAACTTCTAATAAAACAATTGATCTAGTGTTTGAAAGTTTTCAATTCTAGAGTTTAGGCTTAGTTATAGGATATATATATCTTTGTTTTCAATATTTTGAAGTAATTTTCTATCTTAAAAGGTTATTTAGTATTTTACTTAAGAATTCTTTTCCTTTCTGGCTTAATTTTTTTTAGTATCTTATAACTAATCTGTGATCTTTCTGAAGCTTTGTTATTTGAAAGTACATTTAATATTTTACTTAGTTCTTCTTATAAAATTAGTTTAAGTAATTTATTATTAAACTTCTTGAATATATTTTTTAGATTTATACTCTTTTTTTCAATCTTCCAGTAAGCTTTCATAGCTAGCTTCTTTTTTTTTTGAAGGTTTTATAATAATACTATCTTATTTTCTTTTTAATTTTATTTTTTCTGTATTGTAATGTATTTATTATTACTTTGCTTGACCTTAACCCTATCAAGTACTATTCTGATTCTAGCTTGATTGATTAAGAAACCAACCATTCATTTTTTTATTGATTCTCAAATCATTATATCTCTATTTTAAAATAGTTTTAATATCATATTTTGTTTTCTTTGCTTCCAGACTTTGACATATAAATTTGAGGCCTTCTATTGTATCTTGAATATTTTTTTTCAAGAATTTCTATGACATATTAAAGATATTATATTGGATATGGCAATTTTCAATCTAATAATTTGGATAGAGTATATTATTATGCTTAGTTATAATCAAGCTAAGAGCTTATAGCTTGATTATTTCTTTTGATATTATTGCTTTATTAAAATATTTTTTTAGTTGCAGAGCTTTTATATAGTTAGAGAATTCAAAACTATATTTATAATTCCTTTTTTATGATGAAGTTATTTTCTTTGTTATCAATTGTTGAAAATAACTTTATATAATGGTTCTTTAAAAGTTTTTTATAACTTGTTTGCCTGGTCCTCCCTTTCATCTTGTTTAGGTTCTTTTAGAAACAAAAGTTCAAGTAATGTCTTGAACTTATAATATAGAAGGCTTGCCATTGAATTAGAAATATTCTTTTTATATTGATTCATATTTAATATCTGTAATAGATTTTGTGATATTGCTTCTTGTAAAAAAATCTTTATTATGTAAGGTTATTAGAAGTATAGTGTAATTACTTTCAGTAATATTTCTTATATCTTAGTTATTAAAATGGAGTAGAGAATAACTTGTTAAGCAATAAAAGATTCAGATATAATCTATTTTATTACTGCTTGTTAAGTTATATCTTGTTAGAGTTTTTTTTTGCTTTTTCATATAACTTGTATATTTATAAAATTTCATTTATCAAGAAAGTTTAGTAAAGGAATTTCAGGATACCATTATGATCTGAACTTTGCTTTTGAGAATAATTATCTATCTTTTAATAAATTGTATTCTATATTAAAGTCTTTCATCACTATTATATAATAGACTTGTCTATGTTTTCTTTTAATAAGACTAGTTATCTTTTTTATACCATCTTGTATCTTTGTTTATTTTGTAGAATATAAATCTTTATAATATAGATTTTTTTTCTTTTTATAAGTATATTGATAACAAAAATATATTATTCTTTTTTTTCTATTGATACAACTTTTTTTTCAAGATCTTTTCTGATTATAAGATTGATACCTATCTCAAAAGATATGTTTTTGTTAGTACTATAAAAATATTTATAGACTTTTTGATTGTTATAAGCCCATTGTGCATTAGTCTGAGTTAGTTTCATTTTACACAATTCCAATATTTCTATTCCTTGTTCTAGAATTTTTTCAATAAGACTTTGTTGATTTGTTTTATCTATAATACCTCTAATATTATATATATCTATTCTTATTACTTTTTTATGTATTTTATTTTCTTCTCTTAATATTTTTTTTTTGATTTGTGTTTAGCTTTATGTTTTAAAAATATTTCTTACTCCTTTTGTAAGAATACTATTATGTCTAGATTCCTATTATTTTTAATTCTATTATTTTTATTTATTGATTATTTTTTATCTATATTGTTAATTTTTTATAAAAAAGAATTGAGCTATTACTTTTCTTGATTAATATAAAGGACTAATGTACTTTAGTAACAATTTGCTTCTCTGTTATCTTGCCTTGATCTTTTGAAAGCTATTTATTTCTCTAGTATATTTATTCTATCATATAATCTTTCTAAATTAATTAGAATATTTTTTAGAGGATCTTGTATACTTTCTATATTAGTTCTTTTCTCTTCTTCTAAATATTTATAATTATTGTTTTAATGATTTTGTATTAATTCCTTGTTACTTTCTGTTGTTAAATATTTATTAGCTTGATTGTTTTCTTGTCTTTTTTTACTATTATAATATTGATTTATCTTTGGTTTTGAAAACTATAGTATCTTATAAAACTAGAAGCTGAATTTGTGAATTTATTATTTGATTATAAGTCTGATGCTGACTCCTTATCTATTTCTATTCTATTATATCTGCTTCTTGTACTAGAATTTTTTGTTTTCTTTTTTAGACTTTTTTTTTAGACTTGGATGTATATTTAATACACTAGGAAAGATACAATATTTGTAAGAAAATATGCTATCTACTGTATATACATTATTTTGATCTTTTTATATCTTAAAGCAAACCACTATAAAGTTTCATTTTTTGAGAGTATAGGAATTTTTTGAATATATAGCATGCTTTAACTTGAGTACTATTTAGAGTCAGGCAATTATATTAGTATATATTTTATTAGTACCCAATAATCTAGTTAAATTATTATTTTTTTAAATCAATATATTGTTAATTTTCAAACTCTTTTCCAATCATCTGAGGCACAGCAATCTCAAAAACAGGGAAATAGCTTCCAATGGTAAAAACTTTAAGGTTTCTTAACTTAAGCAACAAAGAATAGAAAGATTTTAACAGGTGAAAAGAAGAGAAAAAGAAACAGCTTCTCTCTACAATTAACTATATATCAAGAAGTCTACCAGTACATAGATAAAAAACCCAACTCTATCAACAGCAGAACCCAACCATGATAGTATAAAAGCCAATACTCATGAGCATAAGACAGAAATGTTTCCTGGTGTAGCTAATATGAACATAGAAATTAAACTACCCTGAGAAGTCCAAACTTGAAATGAACAAATAGAAGAAGCTGAGAGCAGAACAGGAAACCTTTCAATTAATAGCATGTCTCCATAAGAGGAAGGCTCAAATCAAGTGAATCTACAAGAAATAATTAGCACTCCTTCAAGAGTCAAAAAGATAGAATTATAGCATAAAACAATACCAAAGAAATAAAAAAAGAACCCTGAGCAACAGCAGGCTGAAAGAGCAAAATGATGCATCCCTATATAAAACCAAGTCCAAGAACACTAGTCAACTCAAATATAAGATATAGAAAAGAACATTTTAAAGTTGACATCGATGCCAATGTAACCCTTGGCCTGAACAATAATATAAAGATTCTTTACTTAACCAAAGCTCTCAACTTTTCTTTAGGGCTCATTGGAATTCACTGTGAATGTGGCAAGAAGGGAACCTGAATTATCATAATTTTTGATAATTAACAAGTAGCAGATAGTACAATAAGAATAGAGCTATCTAATTTAGATGATAATAAGCTCATGCATATGCATTTTGTTAAGCAACTGATCGAAAAAGGTAAATCTATAATGATTTAGGATATAACACTAAACACAAGACTTATTGAGATCAAACAATACTTTGCCAAATTTGATAGCATTTTAGAAATCAGTATGAATACACAGAATCTTTGACAATGCACCATGATCACCTTTGAGGAGAGAAGGGTCAAAGAAGTACTTATCAAAAAATAAAACATCAGCTGGTTAATATATTAAATAAGAGTGAGACATAGCATTGCAGCAAAACTAATCAATCTATCTTCTGACACTATATTATAGGACCTAAAGTATATCCTAAATGAAATGAAAGTATACACATACTATATACCACATATCTGTTTAACAAGATATAAATCCAAGAAATTTATGATAGTAAGTTTTGAAATAAGAGAAGACTTACTTGCAATAAAAGACATAACATATATCCTCGAGAAGATAACAATATTTCTGGCTCCTATTGACACACCCCTCTGTACTATTTGCAATATAACAATATATTCAGAAAGGGCTGTTCTATCAAGGAGTGGAGGAAACAATGGAAAGACTTCATCCCCATCCAGATAGAGAAGTATGATAAAATCTATAGCAAATTTAAGCCAACCAAAATAGATGATCTCAGAGAAGACAAGTCTCTGAATAATAGGAGAAATGTCAAACCAGCATCATATATAGTAGTTACATAAGTCAACAGTAAACAGTAGGATAGAACAAATCAGAAACAAACACAATATAATTATCAAAAACAACCTCAACATCAGCAGAGACATGCATAACAATCCCAAAATATCTGAGAAATCATGAAGATGCTCATGATGATACAAAGAGAGGTTGCAAGTCTCAAAGAAATAGCTATGAATTTTTATGAAATAGACACAAACATTGAAGTATATAACTAGAAATATTATGATGAGATAAAACAATATTTTGACAGTGATAACAAGGAAGAGGACAAATCAACGATAAGTAGCTCAAGGAGCCTATAAACCTTAAACCAAGTCCAGAAAATAGCAGACATTTTAAAAAAACAATAATAGATCAATAAAACAATGGACGACATGCAGACCAATATGCAAAGAATACTCAAGGACATCAGAGCAATAACAGATAGTCAACATCAATACCAATACTAATTTTAATATGTAATATAACAAATAATAAGGAAACATACATCAATCAAAGACAAGAAAGAAAACAAAAAAAAAATAAAATGATAATAAAATAATGGATTATATATAAAAATGAGCTTTTTAATACAGATTGCAACCTCCAATATGAGAGGACTAATTAAAGAAATTAACAGAATAGATTGGACAGACCTAAGACATGCAAATCAAATACATGGTAATTCATTGAACTTTATTAAATTTGAATTGAAATATTGTAATCAGCACAGAGATGAATGGAAATGATAGTATAGTAAAACACTGGAGAACTAAAAAATATGAGTGCCACTGGATCAATACAGACCAAAGACAAGATACAGGCATGGGGTTGACCCTTAAAGACAATCAATGAAAAAGCAATCATGCTTGACCTAACCTTCTTATGCAAAAAATATTTGAGAATTATAGACTTATACTTATTGGCAAAACACACAGACAGATTAAATTTTGAAAAGAAGATAGCAAGGTGACTTAATTTGAGCTATAAGATGAACTTGAAAACTATTGTGGCAAGAAACCTGAATGATACAAATATGTTTTGTATGGATATATTCTTGAACAAGCACTATTGTTTTGAGAATAAGATATCACTAAGCAGCATTCTTATTAATGAATTGAAGAACTAAACCTTGATAATCACATTCTATGTAGTAAATCTACAAAAAAGGGAGTATACCTGGGAAGTGGAGGTGAATACAAGTAGGATCGATCAAATATAGATAATGCAAAATGGATACCTGAAGATCTCAGCAAAAATTAAAAATGAATACAAACAAATGTATGAGAGTAACTATGAAGTGGCCCTTGCCAGAACACATCATTCTTTTTCCTGCTAAGAAAAAAGAAAAATGTACAAAAAACACCAAACAAAGATACAACTGAACCTCCACAAATCTAATATGATAAGAGAAATGGATTAGATATATTGAAGAAATAGTGAAACCATCCAATAAGCCATTGAAGCCAGCCATAAGTATTGACAAGCTATGGTGCAACCTAAGGGAGACAATCCTTAAAATAACAAGTCTATATATCCAGAAGTTTAGAAAATCTCAAGTCAAAACACAAAATGAATAGAAGAAATGCAACAGGATACTATCGATCATTATGATCAGGCTCTGCCAATCCAAGAAGCTTTTGACAGAAGTAGCGAGCAATAAGCCTGGAGAGAAAATCATAGAAAAAATACAAAGCTTAGTGAAAAACAATGGTATCAAACTTCTAGAAGAATGAGACAGCTCAAAGAATTTCAAAGCTACTAAAGTCCTAATAGTTGAGGAAATAAAGTGCATCAAGCTTATCTTACACAGACACCTTTGCAATGAAAATAATAAAAGGATCAAAGAAGCTATCAGCAACTTATTCAACTGGTTTGCTATAGACAAAAAAAAAATGATAAATAGTTGTTAGAAAGATAGAGATGAAAAATCAAGCTTAACAAATTAATAATAATGAATGATAAATCTGATATAATCTTGAACAAAAAAAAAATTAGATCACAGGTATATAACCATTTAAAGGAATGGACTCAAAAATACACTCCTCACAAGACTCCACAGAAATAGTGGGAGAAATATAAACTCCTACAATACATAAAAGCAGAATAGTACAGAGGAATTATTGGAGAGTTTTTCACTTAAAAAATCAAAAATATCATAGTCAAGGCAAGCAAAATCTCAGCTCCAAACCTTTACAGATCTCATATATAGCTCTACACCATCTTGGCCTCAAGACATTTGATAAAGTAAAGATTGTTTTTAATACAATCCTCCAAAAAGGTAAAATGCCATAGAAGTGAAAAGAAGGATCAATATATTCAATCCCAAAAATATATAACTGGGGCAACAATCTTGCTAAAGTCAAACTAATCACATTGCTTAAAGCAATCAAAAAGATCTTTATCAAAAAATTGGTTACAGGCTGTCTAGAATAATTAGAAGATATGTAATATTGTAAGAACATAACTGGGTTACCCTATCAAGAACCAGCATAATCAAGCCCATTTTTGAAATAAACATAATCATTAAAAATGTAAATAAGAACAATAAAAAACTTTGGATTCTTTTTCAAAACATAAGCAAAGCATATGATAATATGAATCTGCATATCCTAAAGAAAACCACATGAAGAATCAAATTTCTTGAGGATCTTATCAAGATTAACATGGAAGGCTTTAAAGATAGAAGAAATACAGTAATTATAGAAGTAGGAATTACTGATTCATATATAGTCAGGAATGAAATTGCTCAAGGTGATGCAATATCACTACTTCTTTGGTGCATCTACTATAATCCCCTTATATGCAAGATTAGTAAGATGTAGAAATACAGAAGCTTGATTAAAATGTACAAGAGAACTCAACTCGTAATATCCTATAGCAATACAAATATATCAGTTATAACATACAGGAATGATATAACATGGATAATTGAAAACTGAAAACAATTGAAAGCCATCACTAGCATTGCCAGTTCCTTCTACAGCACAAGTTAAAGTGAATCCAGGCAAGTTAAAGTTAATTGTAGTCAATAGCAAAAGAGTGTTTGAAACAATCTTCAAGCAGGACACCATCAAGGTATCTATCGAAGCATCTGGGGATATGGTTTGATCATAATATTAAAAAGAAACATCAAACAGATCTACTTTATCAAACAACATCAAACCTTGCAAGTCATCTGCTCTGGAAAAAGATCTTAGACAAGCATGCTCAATACTTAATTAACCATATAATTTTGCGCAAGTTGGAGTACCTGGTTCAGAATATCTGCTTAATAAAGGCTAAAGCAGACCTCATAGACAGAAAGTTGAAAAAAATAATTAAACACAAAATAGGCTTCACTATCTTAGCTCTGAACTCAACCTTTCATAGTAATCTAGAATACAATATTTTTAGTTTCAAAGCTTATATGCTCCAAAAATATTTAATACTAATTGAGAAACTACATTAGATAATCAGCTATGCCAGTAAACTATATAGGGAAAGAATAATAAATCTCTAGTAAACAGCATAATTAAAGACAAGTGTTCTGGAGACATATTCAAAGATTTACCCAACAGGTATGAACTTCATACAAGACATACTCATCAGTACACAAAAACAAGGCTTTATATTTAAAGGTCGATAGCAATGAAACAAAATGTTAAACAATGAGCTAACATCAATCAAAGCATATATGAAAAAAAAGTGGTTTGATAAATACAGGAACCAGATTATAATGAGAAACTTCAGATAGATAAAACTGTTCATCAACTACAATAAGATCAAAAAAATAAGCTAGGTCTAGGTATATTATATGAATCAATAGAGAACACAAGAGAAACAACCATATTACTATAAGTAAATTATCAGCAAAATCACCACAGAAACAATTAATCTAGACTATATATCTAGATTTTTAAACCTCCACCCAGGAAGCAACTCATTTTGCAATATGGTTTGGACAAAAAGGATAAGCAGCAGATTCCTAAAAAAAAGTAAGCTTATTTGGATTGCTGTGAAAAGAGATATAAAGGAGAAAGAATTACTTATAGAAAAACTGAGGAGAAAAGATATAAATAACACTATAGCCAAACATTATATATAGAACTCATACTTACTTTATGTGAAGCCATGCATAGAATGTGATATCAACAGCAAGGTCATCAAAAATATTTGTATCATAGAAATTTCAAACAAAGATATAATTGTATTTTTAGGAAGTAGCAGATAGGTCACCATGAACTTGCGTAAAGGCAGAAAAATCAACTCTTAGCATTATCACAAATTATAAAAACTAGACTTGATTAATATAGGAAATATAGTGTATATAAACTTGATAATATCTATATTCCCAAACACATCAGCAAAAGGAAGTGCATCAAATAAATTAAGGATAAAACAATTCAAAAAAAGATCAGCCAACTATAGCAGTGCATAAAAAAATGGCAAAGAGTCAGAGTCACTACAGATGTGAGCTGTTATAAAAAATTTCATACTATCACTTTTCAGGTGAAAAACCTTGAATTAGATAAGAAAACAGAGATTATATCTTTCAAGATCTTTTGTAGAACAATATTCAATGAGGTGGAGCTAAATGGGATCACAGTAACATTAGCCTCCCTTCTATCTGAAACTGAGGCAATTGTAAATACAGACAGTCAAATAGTAGCCATAGCTTTGGAAACTATCAAAAACAAAAGTAAGATAGTAAGACTAGTTATACATACAAAAGATCTTGTTAGCATAAAAAGTATGAAGATTCATATTATAAAGATTAGAAGGAATGGAACCCAGATCCATACTAGAATAGATTATGAGGGCAAAAAAGTAAGATTCAAATGGCAAACCATAAGGTTTAACATTACATCACTTAATAAAACAA
>CAJVPT010004403.1:0-13535 GCA_910592055.1 Acaulospora colombiana | reverse complement strand
TTTATATCATCCCTTGAATATATTATTTGAACTATAATATCAACTAATCAGTCATCTCTTTTCATTGCTTCTCTGACTACATACAAAAAAGATGTTTGCAAGAAGTTTTTATACTTCTAAACTAATAAAGTCTTACTACTCTCCTTAAACCAACTTGAAAAAACTTCAAGAGTCATCAACTATCTCCTCTCTTCTTGCTTACTATTCTCTTCAAATAAAAACTTGACTTCTAGTGATTATAAAGGTCAAGAAAAACCTTTTCTATCAATAGCAAGAAAGTTCTGAAAAGAAGAAGAACTAATGTGCTATCATCTCACACTATAGAGAAATATTACAGAAGTTCAGTAATGATGAGAGATAACTTTTCCACTCTCTTGTCATTTGTTGACTTCTCATAGTGCTCATTCTTGATTTTTTCTGAGGAATTTTGTCTACCTCAGTTTGATCCTGAATTTTGAGTAGCACAAAGTTTCTCACACCATGATTGGACAGATAGAGCTCACATTAGTGAAAGAAAGTAAACAAGCTCCTATTGGTAACCTCACATGTTTGAATGTATTTTCTCAGCTCCATAAGAACCTGGGGTTCACCATAAATCATTGTGCTGGTGCGGATGAATATAGAACACCTCTCTATTTATATCATTGGTTCCTTCAAGAAAGAGTCCGTCTGACTATGGTAAAGATCACAAGATACTATAACTGGGTTTTATAGTTGTAGTTATTAACTCCTGACCACTGAGTAGGTGCCTTTTTCAATTCCATTGAATAGGTAAAGATTCGAAAACAAAGTCCCTGTGGCAAAGTTGGGTTGCATGGCAGGCAAGACATAAGGGGATCAAATTTTTTTTTGGAGAATGATGTGTCTCACCTGAGCACATTAGTTAGGGGGAATCTAGGAGAATCGATGAATCTTCTTTCTTGGTGTGTGAATTAGATTGATCCAAGTTATTTTCCTCGACAACAAGCCATCCCATGGATTGGAGTAGCTAGAATTTTACAACATGGAGATACTGAAAGCAGCTGAGGAACAGGCAGTATGCCCTCGACTGATGAAGCCCTTGAAGAATAACCAACTTATGGAATCAAAGTGATAATAGTAGTGTAAAATTTTAACTACTCATAAACAGTTCTAGGAATGTTTTATTAGTAACCATTTCTTGTATATGCATTTATTTGCCATGACTTGAAACTTTAATAAAACAAGGCTGAGTCACCATTTAAAAAAAAAAAAAAAAAAAAAAAAAAAAAATTTTGAACTATAATATAGTTTTAATTTAATAAAATAGGATTTATACTAATTTAAAAAATAATAATAATAATTTTAACTATTTTTAATATACCATATTCTTTTTTTTTATAATTATAAATATAAGATTTTTAATCTTGAAACTTAACTATTATTGATTTGAATCAATATTAAAAACATATTGAAAAAACTTTTTGTTTTTTGAATTTTATTTTAAGAAAATGATAAAAAGAGGATATTTAATAAGTAAAATTTATATTTGCATGTTATCTTGAATTTATTTTTAATTATATTTAAACTTTAGATTAGATTTATTATAATTCAAAAGTATAATTACTACATTATTGATCCATGGATTCTATATTTTTTATACTTGATTTTATTATATTTTCTTATTATATTTAATTTTTTATTAATTTTATTGTATATAAACAGTATAAAAAAAAAGTGAAATCAAAAAATAAATAAAAGATAAAATCTTTGATATTTCATTACAAAATTTTGATTTAAAACTGTAGTATTATAATTTGTAATTATTTTAAACTTCATAATAATGCAATTTTTCTTAATCTATTATAATCGTTGCAAGATAGAAAACGAAAGAATCCAATATTAACTGGACATTATTATTAAAAGTACAACTTCAACTAAAATCATTAATTTTATATTTACTAATCTGCATTCGCGACTATATCGAAGTTTACATACGGGAATAGATATCATAATAATAAACTTCGAAATTTTATAATTGTGCTTTCCGATGGAACAGATCCCTTCGGGCATTTTTCATAATTTATACTGTTGTACACTAAATATATTTAATAAAAAGACCAATTCTTCTCGTCGTCAATGATATCAATGAGTGATTTTTTACAGGCTTTTCTCGAAATAAAATTACGGAGAGTCTATTTTTTCATTGTTCGAACGATTAATCATCTCGGCAAGGCATATTCCCAATAGGTCTTGCGTTATTGGATCACATGGGCGTATTCCTAGTGCCTGAATTAAAAATATGGATTACTTAACGGTTGTTATGGAAATAAGACATCCCAAAGAAAATCGCACATAGCAACCTCGTGATAATACATGATCGCCTCTTCAAAATCTTCCTTCACATGATAAATGTATCCGAGAGCGGATAATGCACTTTGGTTTGGCGGTGACATTGATATTACTTTCTTAAAATATGTCTCAGCGGCGTCCAGTTCCCTAAAAAAAAAAAAGGAGTAAGTTATTAAAGTTATGAGCAGATTTGCAACCACGTTTAATGCAAATATTACCCCAACATCCTGAACGCGTGACCAAGATTCATCCACGTGGTCTCCCAAATTTGCGGCCGACATTTTGTTTCCTCAACGAGCGCAAGTGCCTTCTTAAAGTACTCAACCGACTGAGAGTAACTGAAACAGATGAATCTTAATTATACAGGATCTCGAAATAACTCAAAAATGTTTCACAGTTGCCTGCTTACTTGAATTTTCTAAAGCATAATACTCCGAGTTCATTTAAAATTAACGGATCCCCTTTACAGATATTGTAGCTTGTCAGCAAATATTCTTCAGACGATAAAAGATTATTAGCTTGGAGATGTTGCATGCCAATGAAAAGGGTTGGAAGATGCGATCTGTTTATATTCGTAGATCTAGTGTGAGAAAAATAAACTATAATTTTAAAAGACATGGACAATTTCAAAAATACCCAGGAAATAACTTTGCTGCTGTAGAATAAGCGGTGATAGCCTGATCATGTTCGGATTCCGCTGCAAATGTATGCCCAAATCCTATCCACGCTGGTCCATAATGAGAATCCATGGTAGAGGCCTTGCTAAATTATAAAAGAGTTCGTAGTGATAAAAAAAAAATAAAATAAAATCAAGATATCTCGTTACAACAATAATGAAAATATTTGCGCATCCGAATGAGCCTTTAATCAGTCAACTTACATAAAATATCTTCTGGCCTCGTCATTTTGCCCAATCAAATAGTTATAACACCCAATCCCAAACCACGTGACTGTCCTGTCCGGAGCGAGTTCGACCAAATCATGAGCTAACAAAAACAATTTATTTTTCTCACGCAATTCGTGAAGACAAACTATGTGAATTGGAAGACAATCTTGGTTATGCATATCTTGCTCAAGAATCCTTAATTTAAAAAATGGTAAGTAACTTAACCAAAGGAAATAGAATTTAAATGTAGTTTTATGGAATACTTACTTTGTCGTGATCTCATAGCATTCCTTAAATCGGCATTGTGCATATAACCCATCCGCATGGCTCATTAATATATCCGCGTTATTTGATAATTTGTACCTCTCTTCCAATTCCGATCTTGCCTCTTGGATCTCCGATAAATTTTCGTACTACTCGATAAAACTAAACCTCGTGAGTGACCATTCAATTTAGCATTTCGTTTTACGATACAATTAGCACCTCGACATACCTTTTTCAACATTGAGATGTAATTCATTTTAACAAAATATGCTTCTTCACTCTCCAACTGTTCCTCAAACTTTAACGAATTAATAAATTCCCATTCTATATTGTTTATGTACAAATAATTAATTATAAGAATAAAAATACAATAATATAAAACATTTTCACGTCTGAAGATATAATCATAGAAATATTTAATGTCGAACCTTCTTTGCTTGACATCATGTGATTATTCACGAGCTCATGGAATGACTACGAAAAACGAAACACCAGCATAATTTAAATGGAATGATAGGAATGAATCTCACTATTTGGAAAGAATTCTTTTCGCCTACCTCATAGCATTTCACGTCCAGTTCTAATGCCTCTTTAAAACATTTTTTTGCACTATCAAGATTAGTCTGTTGAGAATATGCGAGCCCACGAAGGTAACACATAGACGCCTCGAGCTGAGGAAGGTAATCATAGAATTATCAAATATGTGACCAAAGAATATTTGGAAATTTAAATCTCAATTTATGAATGTTTACCTGAAGGCCACCCTCGGTATTTTTGACGATAGAACTATATTCTGAAACGTGTCACACAATAAATATTTACATATCATTTTCTTATTAACAACCAATTGTGTATTTGCTAACCTTTTTTCGAAAACGGGTTTTCCTCGCCAAGAATATCTATTGCCTCCTGATACTTTTCCATCTTAATCTAGTAATATAACGAGAAAACGCAGATAAATAAAAATCAATGTAAAAAAAAAACCCTTGACGTGAATAATGTGTAATCGAGAAGAAACCGAAAATGATAATACATTGCTTTTGAGATGGTAAGCATTTGTTGCTCAATTCATACTCACGCAGCACTTTGCGGCCAAATATCGACATATTACGCTCGAATCGATCAAATTCTTTATTAATTTCTGTGCCCTAACGTACTGACCCATATTATAATATACCAAAGCCAACCAATACACGTCATTTGAATCGCCTAAAAAAAAAAAATTTTTTCGTTTCAATTAATGTTGATTGGCTTGAAAAAGAAATTCCTTAAATGTTATACCAGTCATTGACATCACTTTATTTCCCCAAAATGCAGCTGTCTCATACAAATTTTTTAAATAAGCGTCTTGTCTCCATAATCTTAATTTATCTTCCAACTTAAAGGAACCCAGAACACCACTAGAAGTACTCCCGATACTGGTGCGACCATCACAAAAAGGAGAGCCTGCGAATACTGGTGACTCGAAAATGCTATTACTTATATTTTGACTATCCTTGCTTGAGAGGAACGGTAGTTTAAAAGGAGGAGGTGGGGAGGATAGCAGACTAGGTGTTACGGACGCGGTATTGTTTCTAAAAAAGGATCTCGGCGTGGCAAGTGGATCTTGATTTTGGGATAAATGTCGATTGTGACTCGGATTACGTGGCGGACTTGCATTTAGATTTTGTATATTAGAGTTCATGCTTGTATTGTGTGGAATGGTAACGCTACCACTTGCATTATTAGAATTACTCCCAATGCTAATGTCCGTTAGAGAATCATTGGCATTGTTGTTCGTCCTAGGAGTGGATGTGTTGGTATTGCGCGAGGAAGATGCTTGACCGGCCGCCGCTGCGCGAATCTGTCTGTTGACGCGTGATCTAGGACTGGGCATGTTTTTTTTTTTTGTAAGCGAAACTAAAATTATGAACACAGTGCATTATAAAGCACGTACATATTTGGCATGATAATCTGACCAGAATTATCGTACAAATGCAGTGGCTTGTAATTAATATTATTTAGATTTTGAATTAGCTATATTAATTGCTAATTTTCATCCAGAAATAAAAGCATTAAACGTAAAATCGACATATTACTTTACCCTTTCGAAGACGAAATTATTCAATAATCAATTTCAGTATAAAAAATAGGATGTTAAGTTCTTATTATCAGGACGACTTTAATTGAGCCAATGGATTAAATGAAAGAAGCTTTATGTCATACGTCATATGCATTTAAAATTAGTTTGGAAAAGTGAATTGGCTAAGAGATAGTTCTACAATTGCATTTCTAATTCGTTTCGCAAACTCTACAAAAGTTTTTTAACCATACAGTTTTATTCTATATTTTTTCGCGAAATTAATATACTGTATTACGTATTGATTGGCGATTGATATTCCAAATTTGTCTCGCGAATTCGCAAGAAAGGTGATTTAACTAATTTATCGATTGTCGACTTTATAGGGAGTAAGTTTTCACAAGAATACTTTATTTCCAAATTTGTTTCTCAAATTCTTACGGAACGTGCCTTAACTGTATTGTTAATATTGCAGATTGTAGGTTTTAAAAAAACATATTTCTAAATTTATTTCTCAAATTCCTACGAAAAATGCTTTGACCATATTATCGATTTTCGACTTGTAGTCTGTAAATTTTTGCAAGCATATTTCTAACTTTTGTTTCGCAAGTTCATGTGAATTGACTTTATCAATAGTTAAGTAAAGAATGAGTGACGTCTCCGTACTGGCCAATGTAAAAAGAAAAGGTGTTATGAAGGCACCCTAAAGTGTTTTGGCGATTCGCAAAATATTACGAGACTTCTTAAATGAGATGAAATAAGTTATACATAGTAAATTTGTATAATAAGCATTCTTGGCCGCACTAAAGAAAAAAATATTCTCGTGTTACTATTTGCTATGAAATCAAAACATGAAGAAACTAAAGATTCCATGATGATAATGAAACAAATAGAAGATATTAGTCGAAAGATGTAGAGCGAAAATCAATTATTTTAAGTCGAATCTTAGATGGTCTATATCAGCTGCAGCTGTATTAGTTCGCCGGGAATTTCGTAGTGGAGACATTCTTTCATCTGATATTGGAAGAAAAATACACCACTTAACAGATTTCGGTCGCCGTAGGATATGTTAATAGTGGAACGGAAAACCATACGTAGCACAAAGTTTTACGTGGTGAAGAATATACAAAAGCAGCTGATGTTTATGTGTTTGCTTAAGCGACCATGCGGGTTAGCATCCGGACATTTCGCATCAATTTGATTATTAAGATAAACATATTTCTTTAAATTTTAGATGTAAAGATAAAGATGAAAATATTCCTATGATATTGTTAGGAATGGTATCAGGCTAATGATCAAGGAATGTTAATGATATATTATTAATACAAAGATCTTAACAAAAATCAACAAAAGAAAATAAATTTTTATAACTTTGAATAAGATTAATATTAACAAATTCAAATCTTCCATTTCAATTAATCAGAAAATAATTTTTATTAATTTTTATTTATAGACAATTACTACATACAGTATGCAATAGTTCTCAAAAATAATATATTACTTGATTAAAATTTAATTTTTTCTTTATTTAAACATTGCATAATAACACAAATTTTATTTATTTTAAAAAAAGTAAATACGGTATCTATTAATTTTGTTTTATTGAATTTAAATCAAAAAATTATATTAATTAATTTAATACATTAATTTATTTTTTATTCAATCAATCTTTAATTAATATAATAATATATTAAGGATTATTATTTATTAAAAAATAATTTAATTCTTATTAAAATTTATTTAAAAAATGATAATTAAAAAGAATTTAATCAAAATTTATTAATAAAGTTTTTTATTTATTTATTTTTTTCAATTAAATAAAAATTATTTATATCTTGAATTATTATAACACTTTAAATTATTATTTTTTTACTTTTTATTTTCAAATTTATATTTAAAATAATATATTAAATTAATAAAGATTAATTCTTTTAATTTTTTTCAACAATACTATTTTTTATCAAAATCAAATTATTATTTTTTTTTTTTTTAAACCCTTGATCAGGCCAGTACTGTGTGTTTATTAATCATACAAAAACCGATTGAGATATATAAGGCAATTGCATCATGGTTAAACTAAAAGCTTGTACTAACACACTCGTCAACAGCATCAATTCTCAAAAGAGCTTCGGCCTCTAAGTGCAACCTCGGGGACAATATTTTGCTCTGAACTAAGTTTTGGGTAAAGATCCTCCTAACTTACCTATCATTGCTAACAGGTTGTCACTGCTTATTATCCTCCAAGAAACTGAATTCAAGATACTACAAAAAGGGAAAGGAAAAATAAAAGGAAAGGGATATCTAGAAATGCACAACTGTGCTACATGAAAACAAAAAGAAAAGAAAAAAATAAAAGTGCTACATGTTCTCCAAAGAACCTCTACCGGAAATCTCTTCTCATTAGGAGTCAACCCTTCTAGGATATTCTTCTTCTTCTTGACCATCTGAGGAACTTATCTATCCGTGCTCTTGATTATTTTTTTGCAACCGTCTGAGGTACTTATCACCTACTCGGATCCAGTGTCTTGCTCAACGCTTCCTTTCTTTCAGTCTTGATTTTGTATCCACCCGCGCAGAAGAAGACGGCTAACGGTGGACCCCAGGTTCTTATGTGGTTTTTCAATCTTGTTGGGTAACTCCCGATATCTTCCAGCAGCCACGCCTAGTTAAAGAAATTTTACTGGTGTTCATCTTGATTGCGATATCATTACACAACGTCTGGGGAAATGCATTTTCAATCCTAGAGAAGAGTAGTGTTTTACATTCCTCTACTTTTCAGTCTTACAGCCTAACCGGGATAAGGAAATAACCTCCTTCGCATACTTTGCCTGACCGGGATGCTAAGAAGTAGAAGGTCTCGGTTTGAACAAATAACCACCTTTTCACCACCTAGGGAATTTAGTGCCCATCTTAATGGCCTCATGATTTTTTTGCTTCGGTTACACTTCATTTGGAGGAGTGGAGGATGCGTACCAATAGATTCTCTTTCTTTCATCAATGACATTATCGGAACACGTGAAGTGACCAGTAGGAACTTGTTTACATTCAGTTACTAACATGTTTTGTGCCCACCAATCATATTTTGCAATAGGTTGTGTCACCTAAAATTCAGGGTCAAACTGAGATAGGTAAAATTCCCCAGAAAACCAAAATTTTTGGGTGACTTTAAGAGGGAAGATACAGTGGGCAGACACCTTGAAATATGGCTTAATGTTTGCTGCCTCCCACTACTAGAAACCTCTATAGACATGCTTCAATATGAAAGGCTTCAAGTACTACACAATAGTTTTTCTTCCTTGCAGAACTTTCTTGCCGTTAGTAGAGAAGGTATTTCTTGACTTTTCTAGGTCCCAGGAAGCCAAGTTTTTGTTTAAAAATGAATATAAACAAGGGAAAGGGTTTAGGAGTGTCTCTTGAAGTAAAACTTCAAGTTGTTTTAAGGATAGTATTAAGACTTTATTAGTAAAGAAATAAAAAATTTCTTGCAAACATCTTTTTTGTGTGTGGTCAAGGAATCAGCGGAAAGAGTTTCATCAAAATCAAATTATAAAAACTTGTTTTAATCTAATCAAATTATATATTTTTAATTATTTTGATTCAATTTTTATATTTTTTTTATTTAAATCAATTTTTTTTAGTGAATGTTTTAAAATACTAACTTTTTTTAATTTATTAGACAAAAAATTATTATTTTCAAGTATATATTAGATACTACTTATAGAAATATTTAAACTATTATACTTTAAAAGTTTATTTTATATTTAAATAATATATAAATATTTGGGAATTACAATAATTATCTAATTTAAATAAAGTCAACTTAAATACTGGGAGCCCAAAAACATACTTGATGATCCAATAGAAGTCAATACAATTGTGAAAGGTAATCTTGTTGCTACAATTCTGGCCATGGCAAAGAAACTACAGATTATATATAATAGTTGGAGATGAAAAAAGATCTTTGATACTCAAAGAGATACTATATTTATCAAGACAATTATAAACAATAAAAAAAAATATATGAAAGTCATCCCTTCTCTAAAAAAAAAATAATAATATTCTGGATCAACAAATCAATATAATTATAACAATAATAAGAAAATAAAAAGTAGTTCAAATTCTTGTGGATATTTGTAAAGATCTCATTCCAAGTTGATATAAACAAATTAGAGTAAAGGTTACAGAACAATAAGATTTGCTAAAACAGTTCTATCAAATCCTAAAATAAACGGAATATAAACTTCAAATAGTAAAAATAGTTTCTAAAACTAATAAGCAGAAAATAAATTGAAAAGTTTTAATCAAAACAAGTAAGAACTATTATAGAGAAAGTCAAAATACAAAACAGAGAAGTACTTTTTATACTATATCAGCTTATTTACAATCCTAATATAAATAGTACTACTTATTATTCCCATATATCTAAACAAACAACAATTTCAAACATATCTCAAATCTGATTACTACTACAACTAAATAAGTAAGAAAATATTAGGAAAAAGAATCTATTCATATTTCCAAGAAACCCTATAAACTGGCAGCCTATAGTATCAATAAATAGATCAAGTATTATATATTTGTTAGAACTAGAAGAGATTGAAATACAAATAGAGAATTGAAAAGTCAAACTAATTAAACAGGCTATATAATCAGATAAGTATATAATAGACCTAATAAAGAGTCTTAAACACAACTATAAAAGAAATACAAAGCAATTTACTTTCTTTATTAACAAATCTTATAAGCAATATATAAAAAGTAAGAATAAATTCAAAATGAATCTTGTATAAATTCAAACTGAGAACAACATAATAATCGATCAATTTTCAACAAAACAATATTATGACCATCAGCTACAAGAGCAGAAGTCCTAGCCATTTTTACTGCAATCTTTACAATACCTGAAAATGGAAAAGCAATCATATATACAAATTGTATTATAGCTATCAAGATAGGAAAAATAATCCAGTCACAAAAGTCTAAATCCATAAAAAAATGAACTAAAATAACCAACTGGTTACTATAGAACTAAATAAAGGACTTAATATAAAAAAAAAACTATTGTCTTATACTTAAAAAGATCAAGGTTCATCAAGACAATAAGTTCAACAATATAGTAAACAAATCAACAAAGCAAGTCAGAAGAGAAAACTCTTTGACTTGACAACAAACGCCTAATTTGAGTCAAGTTCTTACAATAATAGCCTGAAAAGAATATATTATTGATATTAGTATTAAAGATTTTCTTAAAAAATACAACACAAAGAAAATAGGACTAGTCAAGGCTAAGCAAAAATATATCTAAAATTAATAGATATACTCTAATAAAGAAATTGATTGGCAAATTTTCTAAAGACAATTCAATCTATATAATATCTTTTACATCTCCTTTAGTATTAACAAGAATAAGAGTTTTCTGATAAATCTAATCCCTGATGAATTTTCTATCTTCCAAATAATGCAGAAAAGAAAATCAGACTCATATTCAAATATAATATGCTTAATATACAAGTTACAAGAAAAAATCTTGAAACATCTTTTTAAATATTTCAAGACTCTAAACAAAAGATTAATTATATGAGACAAATCTTAAAGTAAAATTTTTCAATATATCAGAAAAATAAAAGACCTATTTGACAAGAATCAGATAGAAGTTAAATGAGTAATAAGGAAATACTGTATATTTAGAATATTAAATAACAGAATAAAAACTTATTTAATATAGTCTATGGTTTTATACATAAAGACAAGACCAAGATTTTGAAAGAGTATCTCAAAGTTCTCAAAATTCCAGTAGTAACAACACAAGAAGCTATTAGTAAATATTGTAAAAAAATGAGAAAGAACTTCAAAAAGAAAATCTAAAACAAATGCTATAATATTACTATCAAATATAATTAAAATAAAGGTATTACTAGTAAACTCAAAAGGTTTATAATACTAGCTGATACAACTAGAAAAATATATTGAGTTCTCAAGAAAGCCAACCACTCCTCTATTCTTTTTTTCAAAAATATAATTGAAGAAGAAGAAGATTTGACTCAGAATAAATAGAGTTTTAAGGCAATATTATAGATATAATAAGTAGTTGGATATCCAAAGATTTTAAATTATTTGGTTTTTAATTACAGTTAGAACTTCAGAAAATCTACAGTAATGAGCTGTAGACAATGATCTAAGTGGCTAGAGAATAATTTAAGCTACAAAGAAAGCAAAATATCATCCTTTAAGTTGCATCTAAAGAAGATTAAACTTTATAGATAGATAAGTCAATATGTACAATTTATAAATTATATAAATATCAAAATATATTTACAATAAATGAACAAGTTGAGTGTGGGTTAAATAATAATAATAATAATAATAATTAATATACTACTTAAAAATTTAGTTATCAATTAAATATTAACTAAATTTTTAATAAAGTATATATTTAATGCTAGTTGTAATTTCAAAAACCAATTTTTTTTTTTTGTATACCCACAGCCAGGCTAGATCGTTAGTTTATTAATCAAATAAAGATAAAAGTACATTTTCATTCGAGCAGCATGATACATGCTACAGCTAAACTATTATTCAATCTAACTAACTCGTCATAAGCATAAAAGCCTCTAAGTTTAGCCTTGGGAACAATATTTCACTTTGCAGTGTCTTTGGGTGAAGACCCTCCTAGTCCACTGCATCATTGCCAGCAGGTTGTCACTGCCGTATGTCATACCAAGCCACTGGATTACAGGAAACTACAAAAGGATAGGTTGAAAAAAGGGGAGGGGGATATCTAAAAATGTCTAAGTAGACTACAAGAAAATGAAAGAGTAAAAAATGAAAAAAATTATTTCCAGCTTCCTCCAAAGACCTGCTTCTCAAGACCTCTTCTCAATAAGAAATACTTGATTGGGATATTCTTTCTTTTCCTGACCATCTAAAGAACTTATCTATTTTTGATTTTGATTTCCTTCTTATATACTGTCTAAGGAGACTTATCGCCTAGTGGGAGCTTTTATTTCCAGGACACACTTGGTCCCAACCTTTTTTGGACAGTGATTTTTTATCTACCTGCGATGGAAAGGTGATTTATGATAGATCCCAGGTTCTTATGTGATCTAGTAGAGACTAGGTCATATTGTTTCAATATAATACCTTCCAATAGCCATTTCTAGTTAAAGAAATTTTACTGGTGTATATCTTCCATTGCTCAAAATAGTCTTTCCCTAAAGAACTTTTTGCTTCACAATGGTGGGAGAATACTAGAAGAGCAGTGGGGATCCTTGTTGATTGTGATATCCTTCAACAACTTCTGGGGAAATGCATTCTTAACTGTAATCAAAGGGTTGAAGCTTAGCATGAACTAGAGACCGTTCGGTCTTATTGCCTGACCGGGATAAAAAGGAGACCTTGATCTTGAACTTTGCCTAACTAGAATGATAGGAGAGAAAGACCTCAACTTGAACGAATAGCAGCTTTTTCACTATCTAGGAACTTATTGCTCGTATCTTATTGGCTTCATGGAACTTGATCTGTAGGTTAACTCAATTGGAGAAGTGGGGCAGATACAGAGTATCAATCAACTCTTTCTATCACCAATGACATTATCGGAACATGTGAGATGACCAATAGGAGCTTGTTTACATTCAGTTATTAACATGTTTTATGTCAACCAATCAGATGCCAGGTGACATTGTGCTATCAAAAATTCAGGGTCAAACTGAGGTAGGCAAAATCTCTCAAGAAAACCATGAAAAACAATAGACACTTTAAGAAGGTACAAGACAGTATATGAGAAGGTAAATAATAAGCCTTCCCCTGTCAATAAAACATCTATTTTTTGTCACTTCTAGCTTTGTAAGGTGACACTCCACTTGTCAGTACTTTTACTTCCTAGAACCTTCTTGCCCTTAGTAGAGGAAGTGCATACTTGAGTCTTTTCAGGCCACTAGAAACTCAAGTTTTTATTCAAAGGAGTTTATAAACAAGTAAGAGAGGGTAAAGGAGATACATGAAGACAAGCTTCAAGTT
>CAJVPT010004402.1:0-13537 GCA_910592055.1 Acaulospora colombiana | reverse complement strand
ATGATATTTTGCTCTCTTAATAACTTGGATTATCCTTTAGCTATCAAGTTCATTGCTTACAGGTCATTACTGTAAATTATATCAATTATCTTATACAAACCATACATTTCTATATATATATAGATTAATAATAATATATTATGATTTGTTCTAAATAAATCTATTACCACTTCTTAATGAGTAGATCTAACTAGAAATCAAATAGTTAATACACTGTCATCAATGATAAGATTAAGCTAGTTAGTATTAAGCTTATCAGATTTTTATTGTTTTATTAAGCTAATCCTTTTTTGTATATATCTGATAAAATATATAATACTCTTTAATATTTTTAGATATTATTCACTCAAATCTCAAAAAGTAGCACATTATTTTCTTTATTATCACTTGTGACATCAGATCAGTTCCTATTAACTGATTTTCAATTAAGCAGAGCATCATATTGAGATATCTTGAGCTAGAAAAGTGGGGGTTCTAGAGATTATCAGAATAGATGAGTCTTTGGATATCTATGGTAGGCTAGATCAGAAGCCTTTTTTAATGTAATCCTTTCAGTAGTATGATCATAAATATTAGCTCCTGATTGACAGAAGGCCAAAAGTTTTTTTGTTCTGTAGCCTAACCTGATTTTAATCTTGTTTCAGATGATTGGATATGACTTTCACAGGATAATCAGTAAAACCTGATCAGAAGAATATTTTAAAAACCAATATTTTTTTTTTAATACTAGCACAGCTTTATTTTATTTTATTTTTTTTTTGTTTAACCACAACTGGTATTAGATGCAAGCACATTTTATTAAGAATTTACTTAACATCAAGGATCTTGAAAAATTCAGGCATTGACATCAATCATCTTTTACAACCTATATATTTCTATATACCTGCAGATTAATGATAACCTATCACGACATTTCTAGATGTACCTACTATCACTCAGAAAGTGGACAGACCCAACTAGAGGCCGGATGGTCAAATACACAGTCATCAATGGCAAGATAGACTAATTTAGCAGTGAACTTGTTATAAATTTTTATTATATTTGCTAAACTAGGCTATATACTGTATGTACCTGATGGAATTAGATTTTTTATCCTCCAATACTCCCAGAGATATTATTCACTCAGACCTCGGAAGGGGGCACATTACCTTCTTTGTTACCATCTGTGGCATCGGATCAGTCCCATTTGACTAATTTTCATTTAAGCGGAACACCAGATTGGGATATTCTGAGCTAGAAGGGTAGTTTTGTGTTATAGAGTCTGCCATGCCAGGAGGGGTTGTGGACTTTTTATGGGAGTTAGACCAGAAGTCTTTTCTCATGCAACCTTTCCTGTTTCGACCTGTTTTCAGCCTACAATCGTCAAAAAGACCAGAGGTCTTATCTTTATACAGCCTAACTAATTTTGGTGAGATCTGGATGATTGGGTATGACTTTCACAGAATAACCAGTAAACCTGATCAAAATGGTATTTTTGATTTTTGGTCCTTAAGTAATATTGAACTACAGATCTTGGCACAGCTTTGTTTTATTTGAATATAGTAGATATTATATATATATAATATAGATAAACTACTTATGTTTTTCAAGTAAAATATTGATAAGGAAAAATTTACTTTATGGTTTTATTATTATTTTTTTTTAAACTAAGGAATTAGTAAAGGGATCTACTAGTGTGAGAAAAATTAAGAAAGAATCTATACTAATTGTGTTTGTATCTATGTGTTTCTTAGATTTAAATTTAATTGATTATAATATCTATTCAACTATTATAATTCTATCTTTCAAGTTAGATTATGACTATAGACAAAAACTATACAAGATTAAATAGAAAAAAAAACTCTATATATAACTAAGAAGGTATTGATAGAAAAGAGAAGTTGGTCTTGATATAAGTAATTTGAAAGTCACACTACTATTACTATTTTTGTACCATTGACTGGTTATTCTTCAAAGGCTTTATTAGTTCAGATAATGATGTCTCTTCTTCAGTTACTTTTGTAGTTAGGTATTTAAAGAGATAATCTAGTATTTCTTTTTGTAGTTTGCATAGGAGACAAATAGTTAATGAATAAACTTCTGGCTTTCTTTTTTTGAGTATTTGTAGTACTAAAAGTTTATTGTGAATTGGATTTATCAAGAAACTCTTGTTCTTGTTAACTTTAAAGAATGTATAGAAGATGTTGAATAAATTGAACTGGTTTTAAAAATTGGTCAATCTATATTTTTGTCTTGTTGAATCCAAAGTTCCTAAATTCTCTTTTGTAATATCCAGTTCAAACCAATTTTTTTCTTATTTGCTATTTTAATAAAGTCTCTAATATTGATATTTATTGATAGTCTCTTTATGAAGTTATCATTAAAACTTTTCTGAGCTTCGATAACTGATACTATAATATTAGATTTTTATATTTGACATGTTTGACAAGAAAGTTTATATGGTTATTAAAGTAATCAATACTATGGGCTTTAACTTTTTTAATTTCAAGAGTAAAATCTTTTTCTAAACCAAATCTTGGATTTTGTTCCATAATGGTGGTTAATATTTTTGATCCATCTTTTTATTGATACTTCTCTTTGCAAGCAAATAGACTTTTATACTTTTATAGCAATACTATAGTCTGTAATAATTAGAATTATTATATCTCAAGGAGCTGTATATAGAGCAGTAAGAATAACTAATATCTTGATTCTAGTTGCTAATGGCCATAGTGCTGCTCTTGCTGAGAACTGCTTTAGAAACTTGTCATTTTTTACTAGAATCCATTTAAAACTTATTTCTAATTTACTATCTTTAACCAGCTTCTTGAAAGAATCATCTATATAAAATGTGAAATGATTATCCATTTTATTTTGTTGTATTTTAAAATATCTATTTTTTTTTTTTTTGAGTACCTATAGTCAAGCTAGATTGTCAGTTTATTAATTAATTAAAAACATAAGTATAATTTCATTTGTATAGTATAATATATACTATAGCTAAACTATTATTCTAATCTAACTAACTCATCATAAGCATAAAAGTCTCTAAGTTCAGTCTTGGAGACAATATTTCACTTCAAAGTGTCTTTGGGTAAAAACTCACCTAGTCCACTGCATTATTGCCAACAGATTATCATCATTGTATATTTGACCAAGCCATTGAAATACAGGAAACTACAAAAGAATAGGTTGAAAAAATAGAGAAAGTGATATCTAAAAATGTTTAAACAGACAACAAAAAAACAAAAGGATAAAAATTAAAAAAAAAATTTTCCAGCTTCCTCTAAAGACTTGTTTCTTAAGACCTTTTCTCAATAAAAAATATTCGATTGAGACATCTTTTTTTTTTAACCATCTGAGGAACTTATTCATTCTTAATCTTGATTTCCTTTTTATATATTGTTTAAGGAGACTTATCACCTAGTGAAAGCCTTTACTTTTAGGACACACTTTGTTCTAACCTTCTTTAAACAGTAATTTTTTATTTACTTGTAATGAAAAGATGACTTATAATGAATCCCTGATTTCTATGTGACCTAGTAGGGACTGGGTCATATTATTTCAATATAATACCTTTCAGCAACTACACCTAGTTAAAGAAATTTTATTGGTATATATTTTTCATTACTCAAAAGGTCAGATTTCTCAATAATCCTTTTGCCTTATAATAGTAAAAGAGTCTTAAAAGTAATAGGATCCTTGTCAATTGCAATATTCTTCAATAACTTCTGAAAAAATGTATTTTCAATTGTAATCAAAGGGTTGAAGCTTAGTATAAACTAGAGACTATTTGGTCTTATTACTTGACTAGAATAAAAAGGAGACCTTGATCTTGAATTTTGCTTGACTGGGATGATAGAAGAAAGACCTTAGCTTAAACAAATAATAGCTTTTTTATCACCTGGAAACTTGTTGCTTATATCTTATTGACCTTATAGAACTTGATCTATAGATTAATTCAATTGAAGAAGTAGGACAGATATGAGCATCAAAAGCTCTTTTAATTATCAGTGAGATTATTGGAATATGTAAAGTAATCAGTAAAAGCTTGTTTACATTTAGCTACTAATATGTTTCATATTAACCAATTAGAAGTCAGGTGATATTGTACTATCAAAAATTTAGGATCAAACTAAGGTAGGCAAAATCCTTCAAAAAAACTGTAAAAATTAGTAGACACTTTAAAAGAGTACAAAACAGTATATGAGAAGATGGATAATAAGCCTTTTCTTGTTAACAAAACCTTTATTTCTTATCACTTCTAGCTTTGAAAGGTGACACTTTACTTGTTAGTCTTTTTACTTCCTAGAACCTTCATATCCTTAGTAGAGAAAGTGTGTACTTGAGTCTTTTCAAGCCACTAGAGGCTCAAGTTTTTATTCAAAGAAGTTTATAAACAAGTAAGTGAGGATAGGAGAGATAAATGAAGATAAGCTTCAAGTTGTTTTAATGAAAGTATAAAGACTTTATTAATAAAAAAGTATAAAACTTTTTGCAAATATCTTTTTTGTGTATGGTTAGAGAATTAGCAGAAAGAGTTTATCTTAAAATATCTATTAATTCATCCTAATGTTTTTTTGATTGAATTGTTTATTTAATCAATATAGTTTTTCAATTCTCTATTTGTATTTATATTTCAATTAGATTATTAATTAAAAAGACTATTTTTAATAACTTGTGGATATTTGTTGATTAGTAAAATTACCTAAAAAAATAATTGACTTTTCTTTTTTAAACTCTTTTATTTGTTTAAGTGCAGAAGCAGATAAATTTGTTTAAGTAATATATCAAGGGGCTGAGTTGATATATCAGGATGGATAAGGGTATAGTTACTGGTAGAATTATATGAGAGTTGATATGAAGTGAAATAGATCTTGCTATTTGAGAACTTGATTATTTCTATTATATTATATATAGTATTGGAAAAGATTTTCCAATATGTTTTCCTCTTATTTAAAGTTTGTGATATTATTTCAATTTATATATTATAGCTTTTTCAATTCATTCCATATAATAACTTTCATAAGAGATTCTAATTTATTGTTATTATTTTTAATATATTTTTGAATCAAAAGAAGATAAGTCTCTTGTATTTATCATAAAGAATTTGAACTGCTCTCCAGTTTTTAAGTATTATTATCATGATATTAATGAGTTAATCTAGATATATAATCTTATATCTTTTTAAGGATAAAATAATCTTTTTGTATTCTCTATCATCTTGCAAAATGGATTTAATAGAGAGAATACCTTCCTAATAGTCAAAGGTATTCTTTCATTTTCAACTTTGAAATATAATTTGCAATTTATCGACCAAGACTAGTGTTGTAACTATAAAGTTTTCTTTGGTAAGTCTATTGAATTCTATATAATTATCTAAGATATTTCTTGACTTCTAGTTTTTAATTTAACTTTGTTTTGGACAAATTATAATAGCAATACCAGAGACATTATTGTTGTTGAATTGATAAAATAATGATAATATATAGCTTCCTAATTATATTTTTCAGATATTTTTGAATCCATATATTTTTTTATTGTAAATATAATTGTTTGATAATATTTTACAAATAAAAGTTTTATTTTTGAATTTCTTTTGATACATAGCTATGAAACTATTATAGGTTTTTTTATTAGAATATATATATTGTATTCCATATTTTATTCATAAAATAAGAACTTTGTTTATAATGTAATATTTATGTGTTTCAATTAATTTCTTCTTGTTTATAGCTTGAATCACAGTCCTAATTTCTGATTTTATTAAATCAATTGTGTTTCTATTATTTTGCTTAAGTTCTAGTCAAATATTAAGAAATCTTGCTTAATCTTTTTTATCAATCTCTTGAATAATGATATTTTCTGTTCCAGCTTAAATAATTCTAAACTCTTGAGAATTCTGATTAATAATAAAGAAAATCGATTTTTTAACATTAATCTGAGAGTTATTGGCTATATAAAACTATCTTGCTATCTTTATAATATATTCCAGATCACTTTTTGATTTGGCAATCCAAGTTGTATTATTTATATAAATGATTACAGCTTGCCTTAGAGAAAGTTTAACCTTTTTTTCAGGTTTATAGAAGTTAGGGAACCATTTTTTTTTATTGAGTATTCAAGATTAGTATTGTTTTAATTTTGTATAGTAAAGAATTATAGAAAATTCTTAATAATAATATAAAGATCATTTTTTTTTATCTATACCATCACCAACTGTTATTGGATTAGACAATCTAGTAGATAAGATAATATTGCAACTTCTATCTTTAAACAAATCTATTAGAAGCTTTTTAATAGTAGAGAAAATTCTAATTCGGTCTATAGCTTTTTCTAGTATAACAAGACTTATTGTATCATAAGCTTTTGTAGTATCTTTAAAAAGAATCCATAGTTCTTTTTTCTTTTCTCTGGCTTCTTCATACTGTATATACTATTTAGGATATTGATAGGTTCTACTGTACTTTATTCTTATAAATCATTAAAGTTTGGACCTTTTAGAATTTTGTAATATTTGTATATAATTGCTATTCAGTTAATTAAGATCTTTATAAAGTATTTTTTGATTGTTTCAAGAAAAACTATAGATCTTATATTGTTGAGTTCACATTTTTAGGGTTTTGATTAGAATAATGAAATAGATATTACTTTTTTTCTATTTCTTGATATTTGATTAGTAGCCAATACTTTATTGAAAAGAAAACATAAGATTCTTTTTTCTTAAAAATCCAAGTATTTAATTATTTTATAACTAATGTTTAAGAAACTATTGCCTTATTGTTAAAGAGAGATTTTAAGATAGATTTGAGTTTCTCAATCTTGATTTTCTCTATTAATGGCATATACTATATTGAATAAATTTATTCCTTGAGTTGATATTCTTTTTTTCAGGAGAGATCCAGCTTTTCAAAGTTAGTTTTTCTTTATTTAAAGACTTTTATAATAATTTTCCACTATGTTTTTGATAGTTTGTAGACTAGTAGTTATATATTTTATCCCTATATGATTTCTAGTTAATACCCAATCTAAAATCATCTTGGGTTTTTTTCAATTTAAGATTGAATTTAACATTCATCTTTAATTAATTCTAAAATCCTTATATCTAATTTCCAAGATCTTTTTAATCTAGTTTTTGATATATAAACTTTCTTTTCTTTTATATATTATTTTAAAGGTATATTCTATATCAATAATAATTTTAAGTTTTTCTGGAATTTCTTTTGGTTTCTGAGGTATAATATGTTTTTGTCAAGAATCTCTTTACATAAACCTTGTAAATTTTGAATAGATTTTTCTATGTTTCATAAAATTACTAAATTCCAATTTGCTTATACTTTTTTCAAAAGAAAGTGGATTTTATTGACTTCTTTATAAGCATTAAAGTAAGTTTTTTTCTTGAAATCACTAATTCTATTGTAGTTTTTTTATTAAAAGTAAAATAGATTCTTTTCTTTTTAAAATATTTGTATATACCTTTAATAATTGTTGTTTCAAGCTTGTATCAAATATTATTTAGTTCTTGTAAAACATTTTTGGATCTATAGGAATGAGACTGCAAATTTAAAAAGTCAAAGTTTCATTTAATATTAGAATTTTTCCTATTGTCTTACTGTTGAATTAGTTGAGTTAGAATCTTTCTTTTTATTTGTTCTTTGCTATTTGTAAAATTAATTTTTTAGTAGATTATCCATTATTAATTTTGTCAGTAGTAACATATAGTTACTATTTAAAAGTGTTGTCACTGGAATATCTTGAATCATAGATATTGTTTAAAGCAATGTCAGATAATATTCAAATATAGTCAATTCTATTATATAAGATTTTGTTTGTCTATGTAAAGATAGTATTGTTTTCTTCCTATGAATTTTGAATATTTGTATAATTCTAGTTTTCTAGGAAGTCAAAAAACACTATTTCAGTTTTTTTTGTATTTTGAAATTTGCTTATTAGGTAGTAGATAGTCTATTATTGGATTAGCTATAGTATTGAAGTCTTCTATAACTATTATTTTGAAGTATTTTCTCTGTTTATCTAAGATTTTATTCTGAAGTATTTGTTGTAAATATTCACTTTCAGTTTTTTCTAAGGGCAGATATACTTTTTTTTTTTTTTTTTAAAAAAAAACTGGTTCATCCTTACTTTATTTATTAAAAAGTTTGTTGTTTACATTTGTTATGCATTTACAACTGACTCCTTATTACAAATTCAGCTATCTAAAGAAATCATGCTTTCTTACCAATTGGCCTGTTGCCACCCCGAAGGGGCCTAACATGTCAAGAAGACCATATTAGTATTGATAAAAAGAGAATAATGAATAATAGAAAAAATGTTTGTGTATTCTTTAAAGTAGTTGTCGATGAATTAGTTGACCAGAAGTGGGAACATGTCTTTGATCCTTTGGTCTTGAAGTGTTGCTTCTTTCATTTGATCATGGTTGTCTGGGTTTCTTTTTTGAGTGGTTTTACGGAACCGTTTGTTTCTAGCTGATATTCCATTTGATTTTTCCCAATTGTTCATAATTATGCATCTATCTTTCCACATTTTTCCAAGATATATTTGAAATTTTTGGTATATTGTGTGCAGCCACTTTTTTTGTGTGCATAGGTGGTATATCAGATTATTGGTTTTCTTGGTGAGTTCTGTACTAATGTGTCCTTTGATAAGTTTCTCTGTTGTGATGGGTGAAATTTTCTGGAACATTGTTTGGATTTTTTGCCGTGTTTGTCTTTTCTCTTGTTAATTGCCTTCTGTACTTAGGAGTAATGTGATGATATTTCTCATATGTTTTGTATAAATGTCCATGGGTGTTATGCAGGTGAGTGTGTAGAAGTTGTCTTCTACTTCTGGACATATTATGCATGTTTTTTGTTGATATATTGTTCTATACCCTTTATTGAATGTATTTTTCGCAGATATATATTTACAATATGTAATATACACTTTGATTTACATGATTCAATGTAAACTATGTAAGCTATTTATGGTAAGTAGACAACTATATTACATATTATGTATATGATCACCCTATACCTATGCCAAATTTGGTATAGTTAGAATATATGACACTCTCTTCATTTTTCCCAAATCACTTTTATAGAGTAGTTTGATTATCAAACCGTTGTGTATGCTCTAACCTGTACCAGAGATTTTAGGTACTTTGGTGTAATACGTGAGTTCCCTCTCCCATCAAGGTTTCTCGATGATCTGCATTACCCAAATTTCTATATCCTTTATTAACTTTTTATAGTTAATATGTCTTTGTATATATTTGATTTATAGGATAATGTAAACTATATACTATCTATTACGCTAAGTAATTAGACTATTCTACATATAGTATATTAGATCAACCCATTCAGTCACCTGGTTTCACTCCTGGAAAGAACATATGACGCTCTCTTAATTTTTCCTAGAACAATTTTATAGAGTAATCTAGTTATCAGACTGTTGCATATACTCTAACCTGTCCCCAGTTTTGGGACTTTGGTGTGGTTCACGGATTCCTCCTCCCACCAAGGTCTCCCGATGATTCGTCACAAGCAAGTTTGACCATGCTTTTAAGCATCCCACTAGTACAATGTTTACTCTCTTCAGGACTTCAGTCTTCTTAACTTGACAACTTCCTTATCGGTCAGTAAGATCAGCGGAGTATCTTCTTTAATCCAGTTTCTGTCCTGGTTAATCACGAGATCAGCCCCATCCTTCTCCACCTTATCATGGTAATGATAAGATACTGATCGTCCACAACACCCATAGACCGGCCTGATCTGGTAAAGATCAGCTATAGGTAACACCGTGTTATAGCGGATCTTTTCATTTCGGGTATCGGTAAGATAGCCAGGACTGCGTCCAATGACAAGTATTAACCTGTCATCCAATGAAATCATTTTATTGTGTGTGATATTTTTTCACTTGGCCCTCAGGTGATATTGAACTCTGGACCTTGTGATTGCAACCTGGGAGCATTACTACTGTGCTATAGATCCACAGGTCTAATAAAACAATAATATATTTTTTATAGTATTTAAATTATATTATTATAATTATTTTATAATTTTAAGTTATAAAATTAATTTAAAAAAATATTTTAAATTTGCAAAAATCTAGTTTTAATATATGATTTTGTTATTTTTTTTAATTTAATTTTTTAATTTATTTAATTAAATTATTTTAATATAATAATTTTTAATTAATAAAACTATTATTTATAAATTTATATAATTTTTTTTATTAATTTTATATATTAAAAAATTTTTTTAATTATTTTAATTGTTTGATTTTTATAATTCTTTCAAATTTCATTTTTATATTTTTTTTCATTTTTAAATTAAAATTTTATAAAATTAAAATATTAAAATTTAAAAATTTCTTAAATTAATTAATTTATTATATTAATAAAAATATATTTTATATATAAATAAAAACAATAAAATATTTTTTTCAAAACATGTATTTTATCTATAATTTTATATAAAAAAAATTTTTTTTTAAGAGATAAAAAGCTCAGTCATATATGAAATTGCATACTTGTATAGGAAGTTTCAGTTATATATAGTACATATCTGATTATATATTATATATTTTTGAAAAATATATATAAGAACTCGATATCTATTATAAAACCTCAATGTAAACATATTTAAGTTATCAACTTGTCAATATGGTTTGTTGCCAAAAGAAACCCAACTATCCAACTTTTTACATCTATGCTATATTTTCCTTTGTTAAGGATTATAACATAGGACTCCTTTTATATCTTATTCTGCCAGTTATTCTTTTTAAAGTACTTATTATAATATGCCTACGGTATATACATATAAAGTTTTATATATCATCTTGTTCCACCGATGACCCTTTTTACATGACTTATTATAGCCTATCTATAGGATAACCATGTAAAGTCTTGAACAAATATCAATTTTTGGTAGAGACTCTCTTCTAATTAACATTTCTAAGCTCTACTAATCCTCTAATTTTTACAGCATGCAGATCTTCAGCTTATCTGCAGGAGCTTGTTAGAATTTGTTTTATGATGAGGTTATTTTAGCATTGAAATCAGCTGAAGTATTTTATGATCTTTAATTATCTTGTAATTGAATAGGATTTTGACTAGAGGTAATAATAATCATTATCATGGAGTAGATATAATCTTCCTGTATTATCTAGACTTAGATAGTATTGCCTTACAGTGGTATTGAACTTGGAAGCAGTATATGGTAACTTGGAAGCACTACTACTATGCTATTGACCCACAGATCAATTTTATATAAATTATTTTTATTTTATTTTTATTTTTATTTTTTTTTTAACTAACAGTCAGGTCAGTATGGTATGTCTTTATTGTATATATATTAGGTATTGACAAATTGTTATGACTTTCACATACTGATTCACTTATTATCAAAAAACTATTTCTCTAAATGCAACTTAAGGAATGATATTTCGCTCTTTTACTAATTTGGATAATTCCTCTAATTAATAAAATTATTGTCTACAGATCATTACTATAGAATCAATTTTATATAAATTATTTATATAATAATTAATTTATTATTATAAATTATTAATTAAAAAAAAATAAGAAGTTTGCTAAATTATTTGAATTAAATAAAACTAGATATTTCAAATCAAATTTAAAAATAATATTTTATATTTTTAATAAATTGATATTTAACCTTTATTTATAAAAATGGTTAGTAATATTTTATTATTATAATTAATTTAAAATTAATAAATTAATAAATAAATATATAAATAATTATTTTTGAAAGTAACAAAAATATTATTTAAAAATTTCTAATAATATTTTTTATTTAATATAATTTAGATTATTTTTTTTATTCAGAATTTAAAATATTTGTAAATCTATTAATATATAATTAAATTTAATAAAATATATTTATTTTAAAGCTTATACTATATCATAAAAAAAAAAAACTCTTTATACTGATTCCCTTTTTTCTTAAAAATTTTTTTTTTCGTAATTTTCTTGGAAAAGAGAAGCTAGCTTAATACACTTTATTTCTTAAAGATCTGAGACTTAACAACAAACTATAATATTCAGCCATTTCTCCAAAGATTACTTTATTTATCAAGAGAAATATAAACAGCACAACATTATTATAGCTTTACTTTACTTTATTTTACAAGGGAAGGAAAATACATCTACAAGCTAATTTACAGTAAGCTTAGAAGAGCTCAATATTAACTTTCCAAGCTTCTAGTCAGGCTAGTATTAATTTACATCTTTATAAGCACCAAAAAAAACTTTATGAACAATATTTCTTATCAATAAATCAAGAAAAACTCAAAGTTCATAAAGCTCAGAAGGATATTAAAGACTTCTAAGGACTAAACAATAGAGTATCTTGATTCTATATATACCTGTCTAAACAACAAAACAAGTTATGCAAACATGTACACATCAAATAAGTTAGTATCAAAACAACATAACAAGGTTCACCAAGTATCTACAAATAAACAGTCTATCTTTCATAACAAAAAAAATCAACAATCATTTTGATAAACAAGTAGATCAAAACAGAAAGGATCAACAACTCACTCAAGTAAACAATATTTCAAACAAAACAATAAACAAGCAATCCTACAAATTTTGCTAAATATAAACAAACAAAAAAGAAAAACAAAACAACAAATCAACAATTTATTTTTTTTTACATATGACCAATATAATAAAGAAACAAAAAATTATGCAAATTACAAAGAAGAGAGAGCTTCATATTCTTGAAACAATAGTCAAAATAGCTAAAAAGCATGATCAGAAGAAAGAAACATGGGTTATCCAAATTATCTTCAATACTCTTACTATACAATACAAAACTAATTAGAATTTTTAATCAGTAAAATACTCAATACTTGATAGTACTCTTGTAAAGATTTTAAATGTAGATCCAACTATATTTATTAAAGCTAAGGTTCTCAAATAGCATATCCTATGTCTAGTGATCACAACAGATCAAATCGGATCAGATTTTAATTAGATTTGATTCAATCCAGTTTTTATAAATATGAATCGAATATAGATCCAATTTGTTTTAAGTTGATTTGATCTGATATAAAACTATAATAGTTTAATTTGATCTGATTTGAATCCAAATTTGATTTGATTTGATCTGATTTGAATCCAAATTTGATTTGATTTGATTTGATTTGAATCTGAATCTGATTCAGATTCAATATAAAAACAATTTGAAACCAATTTGATATATTTCAAATTTATTTCAAAGTATATTTAACTATAACTATTTTGATTTAACTAAATTAAATTAAATATGTTTAAATTAATCTAGCTTTATTTTGATAAAAAAAATTTTAACTAATATATTTCCTTTTGAAAATATTTTTTAATTTTAAATTTAAAAATTTTTCTTTTATTAAATTTAAATAAATTTATTTATTCAACCCATAGTTATTCATTTGCTTCTATATTAATATACTCCTTACTATAGTCAGTACTCTCTAAAATAACTTGATTTTCTATATCATTTTTTTCTTTATTTTTTATTATCAATGTTTCAAGTACTTGCAAAGCATG
>CAJVPT010004401.1:0-13542 GCA_910592055.1 Acaulospora colombiana | reverse complement strand
GAGAAATGCAAAGCTTTACAATATAATACATTAGATATGAACACTATAGCAAAACTCACCAGACTATACTCTGATTGAAATACTATAAACAATTAACAATATCTTAATAGATTTATTCCAGGAACTAATCAAATAACAACTCACTTCTTTTCATAACTTTATAACTAGCTGGATAACAACCACTTAAGATTTCAGCAAGAAACTCAAAATAACAATCAAGTGACTTATCAATCACAAAAAAAAGTAGATAAAACAATTCTTCATTAGATATTAGGTCATGTTAGCAAATCAAAATAAAGCAATAATCAATAGTATTCTCAATTATTTCACAAGATCAATTATCTTAGACAGAGTAATTATTCAAGATGATAACAATATTGAAATTATAACAGATCCCCAAAAGATCTGTGATCAAGTCAAAAAACAATTTGAACAATGGATCTCCAAAAGAAATACAACTTTACTGCATCTACAGTATATCCTCTTTAGCAAAATATATACAACTCCAAAGAAGATATACAAGTCACATAATATCAAGACACTTTAGTTCCAATTTTATTGCAAGAACTAGTTCAAACAATAAAGTACAGAAGCTCACAATCAGTCCCAAAAAGAAACAATATTTCATATAGAGCCTATAAACATATAAAGGAGAAAACATTAGAACTTTTCTTTAGAATTTTTAACAATATATTGGAGTTAGGCACAACTCTTAAGGAATGGAGCAAATATCTTATTTATTTAATCTCCAAACTTAAGAACTGAAACAACAATTTTAATGTTACAAGACCAATCACATTTCTAGATGTTAGTCAAAAAATCTTTATAAAAATAATAACAGATAAATTGATAGACCATATAGTAAAACATTTTATCTTATCTAAACTAAATTGAACAGTACTTCTTGACAGCAGCACACAAGACCCAATTTATATAATTAATAACATTATTGAAGATATCAAAGAATTCAATAAACAAGCCTGAATATTAAGCCAAGATATATCAAAAGCATATAACTCAATCAACATTGAAATACTTTAATTGATATTGTATTGTATCAAAGTTTTAATACAAATCATAATACTCCTCACAAACCTACTTAAGAATCAAACAAATATGATTATTAAATATTATTGACTCACAGAAGAATATACAATATTAGATAAAATAGACTAAAATTATATTATTTTCCCTTTACTGTAATAAATTTTCTATAACTTCCTATTCTCCACAATTCAAGCAATATGTAAAGATTATTTGGTCTTATATTATTACACTAGACATATAGATCAATCCACTATTTAAAAAATAATCTTAATATCTACAAGTGTATACTACATGACTTGCAAAAAACAGTATAGACCTTCAGCAGAATAATTCTATCACATCAATGATATATAGTTAATGATGTGTCCCTAAAGTATTTAGTATATAAAATTTTACAGATCACTTATGTCTCTTTTTGAGGAACAAAATTCATAGCTCTTTACTTTAATAGAGACAAAAATCAGGAAATACTATAAATTAATAGTTTGTATAATGGAAAACAATTGTGGATAGTTTTTTTATAATTATTAATTTAAAAATTTTAATGTTTCCTAGTAAAAGACATTTGATTTTTGTCCCTGCCTTCTCCTTTAGGGACCCATCTTTATATACAGTATGGAAAGTTGAAAACCAGAATATAAAAATTGTTTATAACTTTATAAATAATAAATAAAATTAAATAAAATTTTAAATACATGTTTTTGAATACTTATAAAATAAAATTACTTAGAACTTGTAAATATATTACATTATTATTTTTTTAAAAAAAATTATATTTATAAAAAATTTTAAATTTAAAATTAGTTATAGTAAATTATATATATAAATTTATTATAGTTTAATATAAAAAATTATATGTGAAATTATGAAAAATTATTTTTGAATATAAAATTACTAAAATTATTTATAATTAATTGCTTTAATAATTATATATTTTTTATTCTTTTGTTTTAAAAAATATTAACTTTTTGAATAAAGTTATATATAAAAACTAAGACCTGTGGATCAATAGCATAATAGTAGCACTCCCAGGTTACCAAGCACTGCTTCCGAATTCAATACCACTGCAAGACAGTACCATCTAAGCTTAGTTAGTACAAGAAGATCACATTCATCCATGATAATGATCACTGCCACCTCTGGCCAAGATCCCATCTGATTATAAAATACCAAAAAGATTACAAGATGTTTTAGCCAGTTTTAGTGCTGAAGTCACCTCATCACAAGACAGGTTCCATCAAGCTCCTGCAGATAGGTTGAAGATTTGCACAAGCCGTAAAAGAGAAGGTTAGTAGAACCTAAGCATATTAGTTAAAAGAGAGTTTCTACCAAAATCGACATCCATCCAAAATTTTATGTGGTCACTCCATAGGCAGGCTATAATAGGTTATGTAAAAAGGGTTATCGGCAGGATGAGATGACATCTAAGACTTCATGTGGGTATTCCATAGGCATACTGTAATAGGTACTGTAAATAAAATATTCAGCAGGATGAGATATAAAAGAGGTCCTGTGTTGCAGACCCAGGTCTGTAGAAATGTGGGTTCTGGAAGGGTAATACAGACATAGGGAAGTGAAGTAGTAGAGCTTTTTCTGGTAACAAGCTATGGGAGTACCATAAGTAAAAATAGGTCCCTAAAGGGGGAGGTAGGGACATAAGTCAAATATCCCTCACTAGAAAACATTAAAATTTTTAAATTAATAACTATAAAAAAACTACCCACAATTGTTCTTCATTATCTAAATTATTGATTTATAGCATTTCCTGACTTTTGTCCCTATTAAAGTGAAGAGCCATGAATTTTGTCCCTCAAAAAAAGGACATAAGTGATCTGTGAAATTTTATATACTAAATACTTTAGGAATTCATCATTAACTATAAGGTCACAATCAGATTTATTATCAATAGTGAATAGTCAGATAACTATAGGTTTAGCACTATAGAATAATTATAGAATTGTGCTGTAATTATTAAATTAAACATTGTATATATACTGTTTATCAATGTCAATAAACTGGGCTTTGTTATTCTTTAAAAAAAATATATATATACTGTATATATATAATTTAAATTTATTTTTTTAGATTAAAATTTGAACCTAAAAAAAAAATTTTTTTTCATAAATATTTATTTAAAAAGTTTGTATTTTTTATTCATTTGTTCTTATAAATAATATTTTAAATTTTTATAATATTTCAATAAATTTTAATTAAATTTATATATAACCAATTAAAACTTTTAATATTTTTTTAATTTTTAATATTACATACTGTATATATAATCCCAAAAGTTTTTTTCATTATTATTAATAGCAATCATAGAGATATGACAACAGATATACATTTGAATAATCAATATATCATGAACTGTAACAATAAAACCCCTGTCAGAATACTAAAAGTCTGATACAATATAACAACTTTCAAGAAGTATTAAAAACAACTCATCAAATAAAAATTTTACAAACACACTCTGTTATATAAAGCAAAGCTATCATTAATAAATAGATGTGATATATTATCAATTATATGTTATATTCTAGTATCGAATACTTGCTAAATGATATAATTCTTCCTAAAAGTACTTATAATAAACTATTCATTTTTTTTTTTTTTAACTAGTCCAACTGACAGATGAATATTTTATTAAGGAATCAGTAGCACATTTTTAGATTACATGAGCAATTTGTATAACCTTCTTCTAAACTATCTATCTTAGCTAAGTCTGTCAATTTTACCACATAGTGGTACCATTTTCGTCAGTTGTCCTGCTTTGCCTGGGACTGTAGCATTTCAAAGATCTGCTATGGACTTCTTATTGTTCTTAAAGGGGCTTATGTTATGTGTTCCTTAGTGATATCTTGTGTACCATTTGATGGTCATGGGTACCGTGAATAATCCCTACCATGTTTGGGTCCTCCATATGCTAGTTGAAACTTAGATGGTACAAGTCTCCAATTATGTTCTTGATATTTAGACAATTCAATGGTGTTATAATGATTGGGTGACATATAGTCTTCCATTACCTTATTTTTAACCACTCTTGCAAGTTGGCCTTACAGGAGTTTTCCTTGGTTACTTTGTAGTAGATTGCTTCGTCCATTGAATTGGTTACCTTGATGATTGTTTCTAAATTTCTTCTTCCAGGGTTTGCCCCTACAGTCCTCAACGTGGTGCTAACACTAACTACCAGCCTTTGCAATAGCTGTTCTCTTTGATAGCCATTGGTATCATGATCGAAATTGATCTCCCATTAATTCACTTCCCAGTCCATTTATTTTCGATAGGTACAAGCGACCAAAGTCTCCCTTATCTCCCATAGGATGTATTTTTGACAAAAGGTGAATATTCTTTCCATATTCGTTAAGAGGCTTGAGCTGATCAGCATTTTTTCTGGCTTGTCTTGGATCCTTACATATTCCAGGTAATAGTTTTATTGAAGATTGTATTGATACTAAAACTGGCCAAGGCTTGGATGACCTGAGTAGACCGTGATCAGATGGTGGAAATCTATAGATATGTTTATAAGTACAAAAGTGCATGTGATAATAAGCATGCATCTTATACAATGTAACCTATATTGTGGCAACTGTTCCTAGGTACAATTGAACCAGCAACTCGCTAATGGTGACCTGGGAGTGTGTCCACTGCACTATTGATCCACAGGTAAAGATGGGTCCCTAAAGGGGGAGGCAGGAACATAAGTCAAATGTCCCTCACTAAGAAAAATTAAAATTTTTAAATTAATAACTATAAAAAAACTACCCACAATTGTTCTCCATTATCTAAATCATGGATTTATAACATTTCCTGACTTTTGTTCCTATTAAAGTGAAGAGCTATAAATTATATCCTTCAAAAAGAAACATAAGTGATCTGTGAAATTTTATATGCTAAATACTTTAAGAACCCATTATTACCTACAGGTCTATAATAAACTATTCAATAAATTAGCAAGCATATTTAAGCATACGATAGAATTACCAAATATAATACTAAATAATGTTATCTATAACTTGTTTGAATATGGCATTTTTCACCCATGGTATAGATAGCTTAAGTGTATATATCTAATTGGATTCAAAGAATCAATTAAAAGAATATTACAAGAAATTTAGTTAGATATTGTTTGCAATATGCACAGAATTACTTTTGATCAATAAACAGTATTTTATTTATTATATTATATCTATCATATCAGCAGAAAAAAATCTCATATATAACATCACCTTATTACTTAAAAACAGGGTTTTAACTTTCTACTGAATGAGTGCAAGCTTGCCATTACTATAATACACAAAGTAGATATACTAAAAAAAGATATTATAATATTGCAATTTTATTGCATATATAGAAAACAACTTGTCAAACACAACACAATTTTTTATTCACAAAACAAATATTAAATACTAATAGAACCCATACTCTTTATTGGCTACAAGCTATTAAATATAGAGACAAGCAATCTCCAAGATATACTTCAAAATAGTTCACTAACCTTCAATAGAAAATAAATAATCCCACAATTAAAACATTGTATCTACAAATCAATAGCACAAATTCCTTTCTTTAAAGCACTGGTTTAATAGAGTATCACATTTACCAATTATATTGGGTAACAATATATATGAGTGACATATTAGTCATTGATAAAAAAAGAAGATATAACCTGAATGGTAACATTACTTATACATATTACAATACAACAAACAATTATCACTTATCAAATGTAATGAATGTTTTTTGAATAAAGGAAGTAGAGATGAAAATTGCTTATTCAATATAATAGCATAGAGAGCTGTTAAAATTCTAATTGTGACTAAAGATGGGTTCCTAAAGGGGGAGACAGTGACAAAAGTTAAATATCACTTACTAGAAAACAAACATTAAAATTTTTAAATTAATAACTATAAAAAAACTATCTGTAATTGTTCTCCATTATCAAAATTATTGATTTATAACATTTCCTGATTTTTGTTTCTATTAAAGTGAAGAGCTATGAATTTTGTTCTCAAAAAGGGACATAAGTAATCAGTAAAATTTTATATGTTAAATACTTTAGGAACTTATCATTAGTTGTAACAAGCTGTATATCCACTTTTCAATATTTCACTTCAAATAAAAACTTTCAATATAGATCCAAAGTTTATCCAAAATTGATTTATATTACATTGAATTAAAAGTACTGTATATATTTTAACAAACTTATTAACCACCTTTAACAATAAACATTTTTTATTTTTTATTATTATTATTTTTTTTTATTGCTGGCTCAGCCTTGCTTTATTTGAATTTAGTAGAAAGTTACATATATTTATACTATGACTATATTTGTTTATCAAATAAAGCTCGATAAGGGAAACTTATCTCATGGCTTGTTACCACCTATTAAGGAAATTAATCTGCCAAGGTTGAACTAGTACTATATAAAATTTCCAGTAAATAGTAAGGGTTGTGATCAATCTAATACTATTGTGAATATATTTGTTAACTATACTAATAAATTGTTCTTTTATATATTTCTCTCTTTCTTCCATCCATGAATCTGATATAGCAGTACTGTATTTGTGTGAATTTTCTATAGCTCTTGTGATACCTTATTATTTTTTCCAGTTTTGAAAGTCTTCGCATCTTTTATGTTATATTTCTTGTAAATGCTTAATTATCTCATGAGTAAGTTCTTGAAGATATACTTTTCTTATTTTTTGATTGGAAATTAGCTCACTAGTTATTTTAGTTGTTTTCTTTAGAATTCCTCCTTGGATAGTAATTTCTATATATCATTTGTAATATAAAGTAGTATTGATTGAGTACTTTTATAGAGTATCTTTGATTTTGTTATGTTCACTAAATTTTGTGATAGTTTTTTTTATGGTTTCAATGAGAAAGTTGCTTTTTATGTATCAGTATGTTTGATAGATGAATGGATATATGTTGGATTCTCTTTGATCACATTTTATGTATTTGTCATTTTTATATAGTTTGGATGTTCTACTGAAAAGTTTAGCTTTTGTGGATAGTTCTTTATTTTATAGTAGTAATCTGAATCTTCTTTGATATTTATCAGACCAGCTGATGTAGTAATTACTCATTTTGATTAGCTGTAAGTTATCTATGGTTGATGGCCAGTGAATTTTCTTGATCATAAGATTAACAAAGTTGTTTTTAGTGCAGTTTAGAAGTCTCCACTTTGTTGAATGTATTGCTTTTGTGATACATTTGATTATTGTCTTAATTGAAATATCTATCATTTGATGGTTTCATTGAGGGATGAGAGTCAGTTGTGAATTGGTTGTAGTGTGTATAGTTATTAGTCTGCTGTTTGGAATCATGCCATATCTAGAATCAATGCTTATAATTTGTTTGCATTTTCATTATGTTCTATTTTAGAGTGTGTTTTTACCTTTTTTAGCTTTATTTTTATGTTTTTTTCTCATATATATCTTTTATTTGTTACAAGAAATTAAGTTCTTTTGTTTCTTGTGGGCTTTGATAAGATTTTTGTTCAGTATAGTGTTAATACTATTTATAGTTGTATTGTTGTTTGTATAAATTCTTGCATGGATGAACTATGAAAGAATACTTATTGTTATTAGTATTGCCATTATTTTTATTTGAGTTGAAAATAGGTGTGATATTGTTTATCCTTGAAAGGTGAACTCCTTTCTCTCATATATGATTATTTTAAGGCCTATGCACAGGAGCCATTTTTTGTTGTGTTCTTTTAGGGATCCATTTATGTATATGTCAAAAATCATATTGTCTTGGATTTTAATAGCTAGTTCAGATAGTTCACTTATTATACTACTGTCAGTGTCAAAAAGTTTGTTTAAAAATTGGTTGGGATTTTGTGTTGCCAGTATAAGAATTTCTATCTGGCTGCTTGTTGATTCCATATCAGAGTGACCTATCATATTCAGTGTAGTCTGAATTGAATCTGGAAATACATTGCCTTTGAGTATACTATTCTCAGTGTTGGGGATATCATGGGTAGTTACTCTACTATTGTGAACTGGAATGCAGATTGAGCTTTGTTGTCTTGCTAAAAAGGTGCAAAGTAGAGGTTTTGTTATAGTTATTGATATTATAACCTATATATTCAGCTAAAGAGGACTATTATAATGTCTATATTCTGTAACTTGGTCATTTATCCTTCTTTATTTTCTTCCAATAATAATTTGACTATTCAACTTTGTGTTAATCCAGTATGGTCATTCTATATTTAGATCTGTTAATCTATTGTATTGTAAGAAGAGATTGATTGTGGACTATTGAAATTGTTTCTCTATGATCTATTTCAGAAGTCTATCTTTCAAAATATGGTACAAGGCTGAATATAATCTTGTATAGTTTGACAATTGAGTCTGATTATTTGACACTAGTGTAAAGTCTTTTTTCTATTGCTGTTCAATATTTGAACAATAAAAAAAATGTTTGCTTACTTAGGATTTTCTGTATTGATTGTAGAATGTTGTGCTGGTAATTTATTCAATTAATATATTTGTTTTTGCAATTGTTGTGTACTTTTTATTGAGAGTATTCAGAAATAAGAAACCATGTGTCCTAAGAAGCCATATTATATTATGTATAAGATTTCTTCCTTGCAATAGGAGAGATGTATATACAGTATATGATTCATTATTGCTTTTGTAAACCAGAATATGTTTTATAGAGATTGAAGTCTTTCTTTTGCTATTTCTCCTATAATATTATCTGAGTTAATGTATAAGGTCCAATTTGTGGCATATAGGAACAGCTGTCTGTCTCACAAGTATATTATATTGTACTCAAATTCATTATGTAACATACTATTGAGGATTGTGTTTGCTAAGTCAAGCTTGTATTTGAAGGCAGTTATTAGTTTGCATATCATTTTGTTGTATATATCTCTGTTTAGACTATATTATTATAGAGATATTCTATATTGGGCATGAGGACATAATTAATTATATATTGCATTTGTTTTTAGTAACTCATTTTATCCTTAGTAATGTTTATGTCTTTTGTATCTTTTTTTTGATAAGAGTTTTCTAATAGTCTTTCTTGCCTAAGCTATTATATCAGACTTCTAACTGGAGTCCCTTTTGTACAACCAATAATTCTTTGATTATCTATCCATATGCCTTGGATATAGTCTTGCTTATTACTATTTATTATTATCATTTGTGATTTGTAAAGGTTAACTTTGATATTATTAATATGGAAAAATTATTTAGCAGTATTGATAATATATTGTAATTCTACTTTGTTACTTACAATCCATGTGATATCATTCATGTATGCACTGGTTGTAATATTTGTGTACATAGATAATCAGCCTTGGTCTAAGGATTTGCAGGACTTTATTATTAACAAATATTCTTTATGTTTATTACTGATCTTTTTGAGAAGTGGGTCATAGAATATTTGCCATAACAGAGATGATATCATATTACCTTGATTTATGTCATTTCTTACTAGGTAGAAGACTGATGAGCCATAACATGTGAGTACTATATTCTTCCTATCCTAAAAGATGCAGTCTAGAATTTTTATTAATTTGTATGGGATTTTGATTTAATACAACACCTTTTTTGATATTTCAATATTAACAGAGTCATAAGTCTTAAACATATCTGACTTAAGATCCATGCTTCTTTATTTGTCTCCTTGATATATTCAATTATATTACTTAGGATATATATTTGATCTTGTGTACTATTTCCTGATAGGGCTACTCAATTTAGTTCAGATAGAATTTGATGGTCTTTAAAGACTTTGGCTAATCAATTAGTTAGAATCTTGATGAAAATTTTTCTTTCGGCATTTAGTAGAATTATTAATCTTGTTAAGTCAAGATTATTTTCTCAATATTTGGATTTGAGTATCAAATAGATAGTTTCTTTGCTTTATTCCCTAGGGGTTGTACCTTCTTAAATGATTTTGTTGAAGATTTCTCTTAGTTCTTCTATGGTATTCTTTTTTAGATGCTTATATACACAATAAGAAATCTGATTTCTACCTGGTGATAACTTGTTGCTATGGCTTCTAATTGTTGTTATCAGTTCTTCTATTATAATTTCCTGATATATACTTGAGTACTAGCTTGCTTTGATTGAGAGCCTGGCTTCATACTCTTGTTGCTATTATGGATGATGCTCTAGTGGTGATGTGTTTCTAGATGAAATCCATTCAAAAAAGTGTTGTCTAACTGTTTCTTTGATCTTGTCTAGTTCTGTGATAATTTGAATGACCTCTTCTCTTTTGATGATTTTGTTTAGATGGATGTGCTGTATCAGTCTATTTAAGATGCTATTGATCATAACTTTTTTGTTGCTCTTTAGGAAGACTTGATAGCTTATTGTTCTTTGGATTATAATCCTGAATTCTTTTTTCTTTGTGATATATTTTGCAATGGTCTTATATATATGGATATATAACTTCAGTATCTCGATTCACTTTGAATAGTATTCATCTTTTGGATCGTTTTTGGCTAGCTGTAGCTTTACTGTAATAGTAGAAAAGTGGTTTTATATATATACTAGTATATCATTCTCTAGTCATATATTGTTGCCTTGATTCGTAACTAGTTGTTGTCTAAGGATTATTAGGAAGGATTGTAGTTGAAGAAGTGGAATGTCTGATTCATTTTTTATTTTTTTGAAGATACTTTCTTCTGTAAATATGTTTCTTTGGAATATGCCTCCTTGCTATCTATAGAAGGAGTGAGCTAAAGTAATTCAATCTTTCATTTATTGAATCTAAGTTAAGGAATGCTTTGTCTAGTTTTTTTTTCTATTATCTGTGTGAATTTTTTCTATTATTTGTCTTCTATTAGAGTTCAGTTGTATCGATAATTTGTATTGTGAATAGATATGAGTTCTAAAATATTTAGTTCCCATAATCCCAGCTCTATTATTGTTGATTTATAGTCGTTCTTGATAAGGAATCAAGTATATCACTAATACTTGCTTTGTATAATTATCAAGTTACCTTAGGGTTGATTCAGATCTGATTAAGTCTTTCTTGTTTATGCCAGATATATTTCCTTTGTGTGGAATTATGTGTATGGTATATATCTTCAAAGCTATTATATATGAGAACTTCAATCTGCTTTTTAGATAGATTGTAGTTTGTTATTAGTTTTTTGTTACTGAATTTGTCTATGCTAGGATTGGATAAACCATTTATGTTTCCTATTACTAGGATGTGCCAATTCTGTGATATTGCCTTATTGATCTATTGTTTAAGTGTATTTGTGATTTGTATTTGTTCCTTTTATACATTTGAGCTGGAAAGTAGATACCAATTATTCTAAGTTTTCTTTTTTTTGAAAAAGCCAGGTCTATAGCTATTAGTCTTCCCTTGAAAGTTTTGTAACTATAGATATGTTGTGTGATATCTCTTTTAATTATTATATTTAGGCCATGTCCAAGTGTCTGAATCTCTTTGTGAGACCAGATTATTTGAAAGTCTGGGTGTTTTCAATGTTTTGAATATTAATGTAATTTATTGGTTTCAGTTGTTATAATGATATCTCATTGTTTTTTACTGCATATATTGAATCATATGTTTCTTTTTTATATATATACCAGTCTTTGAATATTTACAGTTGTGAGTTTCTATATTGATCAATGTATGTTAGTTGTATTTGTTGCAGATTGATTAATATCCATGTTGGTGATGCTATTTGTGTTATCATTGTCTGTTGGTAAAATTGTTTTTTTTTAAACCCATGGTCAGGCCAGTACTATATGTTTATTAATTATATAAAACCTGATAGAGATATATAGGGCAATTGTATTATGGCTAATCTAAAAGATTTGTACCGACATACTTGTCAATGGCTTTCAATTCTCAAAAGAGCTTCAGGCTCTAAGTACAACCTTGAGAACAATATTTCACTCTGAACTAAGTTTTGGGTAAAAACCCTCCTAACTTACCCATCATTGCTAGCAGATTGTTACTGCTTATTATCCTTCAAGAAACTGAATTCAAGAAACTACAAAAGGAGAAAGGAAAAATAAAAGGAAAGGGAAATATCTAAAAATATGCAAATATACTACATGAAAATGAAAAGAAAAAAAGAAAAATAAAGTGCTTCATGTCCTCCAAAGAACCTCAGCTAAAAACCTCTTTTTATTAAAAGTTAACCCTTCTAGGATATTCTTCTTCTTCCTAACTATCTGAGGAACTTATCTATTTGTGCTCTTGATTATTTTCTTGTACATCAGTAAATTTAATTAGGTGGAGTACTCCGGAGTACTCTATTCGGAGTCCTTCGAAAACATTATGTTTTCATTAGAGACCTCTGGAGTGAAAATTACATATATATTTTTCATAATACTCTATTTACTCTGAAGTTCTTTGAAGTGTATTTAAAATAATATTCATTGTTTAATTTAATTTAAAATTATCATGTATTTATTAAAACTCATTTATTAACGCATTAATGTTTAACTTTTATTAATATTTGTAGATTTTTTATTACATAATTTTATTTTTCAAAAATTATTGATTCGCTTCACTTTCTTCTACTTCTATGTCTCCATCTTCTTCAATCTAAATAAAAAATTTAAAAATTATTATTGTTTTTAAAATTAATTGTAAATATAATAAATACTGGTTTATCAATACTCATATTTGAAGTATTGCGTTCAAATACAGGTTTCTTCATTTGGCTTTTTTTGCTGACTGTTGCCACATATTGCAAATCATTATCTGACTCTTCAGTGTAAAATGATATTTTATTCTTCAATTTTTCCTAAAAAAAATATTAAAAAATGTTTAAAATATTTTTACAATACTTCGCAAGTCTCTTTATACTTATTTTATTTTTTACAATTTTCTGTTTGATTGCTCATTCATTAATTTGAATTATATCATTATTGGGATTAAGAATTGTTTCGCAAACTGATATGGCAAAGGTGATTAATTCTTTGAAGGCTTCCACTTTGGACCAAACTTTATCGAGAATGTATGCCATATTAGTCATTGAGTCGTCACCAATTTCATAAAGACTTTTGTAACATCGCGAAGTCTTTCGTGACTTTTTCCAAGCCATTATTTCTGTAGAACTCACATTAATATTTACTGGTTCTAAGTATGCTTCGCCAAAAACCAAAAACATCGCATCACGAATTCTAGAAGCCAAAGTTCCCCAATTCGATCGATGCTGTCATACAAGCTTTTGATAAAAATAAGATTGTAAATTAATTTTCATAAAATATTGCACAAATATTATATTCTTACCACTTGATGGATATATTTTTTGTAATACATTTTCCATCATTTTCGTGATAGGCTTTCAAAAAACTCCGAATGTTGCAACTGAAGAAATCTTCTGCCTTTTCACGATATTCTGCAGTTTCTAGATATACTTTTTCTTGAAAAAGTTCTTTTGCGATCACCTTAACAGCATTCTAAAATAATATTAAAAAATAATAATATAATAATTTCGAAAATCTTCGCAATCTTATATACCTCAATAAAATCCTTTTCAGTTACAACATTTTG
>CAJVPT010004400.1:0-13543 GCA_910592055.1 Acaulospora colombiana | reverse complement strand
AAAATTTTTTATTAAAATAAAGTTAGATTAATTTAAATATATTTAATTTAATTTAGTTAAATTAAAGCAGCTATAGTGAAACATGCTTTGAAACAGATTTAAAATATACCAAATTGATTTCAAGTTGTTTTTGCATCAAATCTAAATCAGATTCAATTTCGATTCAGATTCAGATTCGGATTCAGATTCAAATCGGATCGAATCAAATCAAATTCAGATTCAAATTGGATTGGATCAAACTGTTAAGGTTTCGAATCGGATCAGATCAGTTTAAAACAAATCGGATTCATATCCAATTCGCATTTATAAAAATCGGATTGGATCGAATCTAGTTAAAATCTAATCTGATTTGATCCATTGTGATCACTAGTTACAGATATAAAAATAAAATAACCTGTCTATAAAAAATTTACCTTCTGCAATTTATTTGAAAGTATATTCAAGACTTTTTAGATCCCGATATTAATGCAGTGTACAAGACATCAAAAATGATTCTTTTCAGCATTGAAAGAAATTGCTTGCAAATTTTCCCATTCTTCCAATGATTTAATAAATGATAAGTTATTTGATGCATTGTCAGTTGTTTTTTCTATTATCTTTAAAAAAAAAATACATATGTATGTTATAACATGTAACTACAATATATTAATATAAAATAAATTTATCTTCTTTTGTATTATATATTTTTCTGTACAAAATCTAATGTTATATTATGTATTTTCCAATCACTGCTGATAAAATATGTAGTTATTATTAAAAATGCCTTTATCGAAATTGATATTCAAATATTGAGGGTAAATGAAATATGACTCTCCACTTCTTGTAAAATTTTTTTAATTTTTTCTTGATCAACCAAGTATAAATCCATTATATTTGTTTTAACAGTTGCAGCAGCTGGTATTTTGATTTTTTGTGAGATTGATTAAATAAATGTATAGAATGCTGACTGCTCTATAATCATAAAAGGATGTTGGTTTATGACAATCCATCGGATGAGATTTTGTTTTACTTTTTCAGGTTCATGTACCCACTATATAAAAATAAATTTTAGCATGTTTTAAATTTAATAAATATATTTATACTGACCACTATAGTATTAAAAAAATTTTCGATTAAAGGTTTATTGGAATATGAATTTATTTTTATGAGTAGTTTTTTTCTAAGTGTTTGAAAAGATTAGAGGTGCTGCCTCCACTACAGGTATATTTGGTATTGCAATAATTGCAGAAATCTTTTTTACTTTCATTGAAATCAGAATCCTTTGTAAAATGATTCCACACTTTACTTCTATAATTTATTTTATTACTTGATAATATCTCCAAAAAACTACTTGTAGCAATATTACTGGTATCACTCAATTTATAGCTATCTAAAATCATTTATTTTATTGGAATCATTAAAAGAACTATCATATTCTATTTTATTTTTGATGTAAATAATATCAGTAATATTGCAAGAAGAAAAATATTATAAAAAATATCACAAAATTTTAAAAAAACATGTAAAGGTGTTAAAAGGAATATAAAAAAAAAATTCTGGTTTTTTTTTATTACCTTAAATAGCTACATTTAAATATAGTTAAATTGCTGAATTTTATTTGAACCTGGCTAGATTTAAAACTTGAAATCTGATCGGATACAATATTTAAAATCCGATTGGATCAGATTTCAAAATTTGAAATTCGTATCCGATTCGTATATAAACAGATCAAAAAATTTAAAATCTGATCCGATCTGTTCAGATCAAATTCATGGACTATTCAGATTTAGATAAAAATTGTGATTCCTAACTGTATATCCAATTGCAAAGTCAAAATCATAGGGATATGACCTAACAAATACAAGATCCATAGTTTTGCTAGAAGTAACAAAAAAGTGCTTTACAAAAATTCTTATTAACAAATTAAGAAATATCTATAAGATAAACAATATTCTTAAAGGTTTCAACTATGCAAAACTTCCTGGCAAAAGTATAGCTGAACCTATCCAGATTATGAATAATATCTGTGAAGATATATGGAAAAGTAAAAAGAAACTTTGGATACTTTTTAGGATATAACTAAATTATATGATACTATTAGTCTGGATATATTAAAAAAGGTAATAGAAAGAATTAAAATTTCAGCCAGCTTCATTAATATAGTAATAAACCTGTTACAAAATAGAGAGTTTAGAGTTATTTATAAAAACAACTTAACAACTTCAATAATAGTAGAAGATGAAATTGATCAAGGGAAACTATCTTCTCTCTAATGTAAAGAATATTCTATAGTCTTCTTCTATGTAAGATTCAGAACAATTAAGAATAGGAATACAAGATGATAGTTTCCTGAAATCCAGATCTAACAAGAAATAATATAAGTAAACTAGAGTCTCAACATATAGTTATTGCTTTTAGGATAATATTATGTGGATTGCTAGATCCAAAAAAGACATGAAAAAAATTCTGAAAGAAGTAAGAATTTTTTATAAAGCAAATAACTCATAAATCCATAGTAACAAATCAATGCTAGTTACTATTAATAATCCCAATTAATATCTGATAGAAGTTCAAGTAGGTATTAACAAAGAAATAATTAAAGAACTAGATAGAACTGAAAAGCAAAGTTTCTAGAAATCTGAACAGGCAATCAAAAGACTACAGCTAAACTCAAGAAAAGAATGTTAAAAGAAATAAATATAGTTACCAAAGCTCTAAAAAATAAAAAGATGACGGACAAACAAATACTCTATATATTGAACAAAGTTCTAATATCAATAATTGAGTTCTGAATACAACAAAGTATCTGGATCTTGCAAAGAGAAAGTCAAATAACAGGATTATACAATAGATTTAATGATCAAGGACCAGCAGGTTTTTAGACTCAAACAAGTACAAATCAGATACTGAAAATCTAATAATTTACTTACCTGTGATTCCTTATATCACCTATCAGATAAAGACAACTTTATACTTCTAGTATTGAAGTTAGCTAGAAATATGGGTATAACTTTTCAAAGCTAAAAATAGTATAACATATTTGAATGAAGTAAGGAAAATAGTTCAATCAATATATACCTTACATTTGATGAATACAAAAAAGCTATACCTTCACTGAGAAATAATAGTTTAATGTATATAGATCAACTGATCAATATAGATACTAAAGAAACATAAAACTGGTGAATATTATAGTTCATATATAATATGGATAAGGGACCAATTTCAAAATGATATCTATCAATAGTCATGATTATATAAGAAGAAAAAATAGAACAACTTACTAGACCTTAAAAGGTGAATTACATTAAATAGAAACCCAAATATTTCATAGTAAAATATGATCATGACAAATGACAGAAGCTAGGGATTATTATAAAAAACAAAAAAGATTAAGTTATCTAGGAAAAGTTAATGAGAAAAAGTATAATAGATAATATAGAAATAGAATATTTCAACTGTTTAGTAGCTGAAAAATATCAACAAGTAATATGTTTAATAAAATGTTTTGGATACATAGAAGGTATTAAAAAAAATAACTATTGTATAATAATAGAAAATAAGAATAAAATATATATAGTTCCATATCTCAATACTAGAAAATTCATCAAAAGAGTCCAGATATTAAAAATTCCAAGAAGCAAGACAACTATGAAAAAAGAAATACTTAAAGTGGTAGCAGAGGATCAAGGACAAATTCAAGTAGCCAAAGTAGTAAATATAGAGATAGAAAGTTAAGAAAAAAAATTATTAGAAACAATGTAAAAAAAAGTGCATATCAGTTTCGCTTGCTAGAAATATTTCAATGAAATCAGAAGTCAAATAAAGTAATAACCTTCTATTCTAATAAATCACTAGCTAATTATGGAAGTAAAGAAATAAAAATGGAAGCAATATGAATTCAATTAGAAGAAACAGAAAAAGAAAACAAATTTCAGACAGGATAGGAAACTGGTCATTATCAACAAGAATAGAAGTGACAACAATAGTTACTATACTACTAGTTGTTCCTATTGAATATAAAGTCAAAATCTATGTAAACAGTCAAGCCTGTATCTCCAAATAAAAGGAATCAAAGGAAAAAGATTCCAAAAAGACACATAAAAGGTGGTTGAAAGAGAAAAACTAGTTTCTATAGATATGAATACTAAATCTTATAAAAAAAAAATACATGAATCAGAAACTGATCAAGGTTAAAATCCACTCCAGTAATAAATACAATAAAGAAGCAAATGCCATGATTAAAAAATCACTTTAACTTCCTATAATAAAATAGAAGAATCTCACATTATCTAAAATCATTATAGAAACTAAATAGCAAAATATAATATTGAATACCTCAATAAAACAATTTATCAAAAAAGTAAATGGTAAGATAATAGCTTATCAATGAATACAATAAAATAAAATCAAAAAAAAAATAGAATTAGCAAATACAATATCAGTATAAATATATGTGCAACCTTATGTAGAATAAAATGAGAATGAGCATATATGATACATTTTCTTCAAAAACTCTTACAAAAAAAGCTTTCTTGTGAAATCAGCAAATAATAAGTTACCAACTTTGACAAAATTAGCTATAAGAAGATCAGATGTTTACAAACAAGTGTTATATAGTATATAGAGTGTAACAAAGATATAGAAATGGTAAACCACTTATTAAAATATCCAGTATATGAAAAGCAATTGCAAGAAGTATATATTAAAGGATTAGGAGAGATACAAAGGAATGTAAAAAACTTTTTCAAGAAAGAAAAGAGAAAATAAAAGAAAAAGATATACAGCTAATTACAAATAATAGAGAGGAAAGAAAAAAACTAAATAAGCTAATCTCCAAATGTATAGATTAAATCTTCAAAAGTAATTATAAGATGCTAAGCTTTTGTACAGGACTCATGAAAAGTGACTGGCTTATTGCAATAGTGATCTCAAATGTTGTGATAAAAGAATAGGACAAAAAGCTTGTAGATAGATTACAAAAATATAGAAGAAAGTTTGTAATCATATCTAATATGAGATCTAAAACAAAAAATATATAAGAGCAATTGAATAAGAATGGTTACAGGGTATCAACAAAAAGAATAAAGTAAAAAAATCAAGCCTGAAAGTTCAAAAAATCAAGATCAAAATCAAGAAACTATCAATTCCTGAAGAAGAAAGATTGAATGACAAAAATTTGAAGTAGACATTGATAAAAGGAATTGAATATAAAATAATTTAGTTGGGTTTTGATCTCTATCAGAGCTTTACAAAGTAATATGCAGTAGTGACTTACAGGTAATGATATTAATAGTTGGAAGGGTATTTATCTGAACTATTAGTAAAGTGATAAATCATTTCCAAAGTTGCACTTAGAATGACAATAGTTAAGACAAGTGAGTTAATTAAAGATTTAGTTTTAATGTCACATTGATATATAAAGTCTACAAAATGTTTAATAAAGCACATATAACTAATCTGATAGAGAAAAAAAAAACCAATAAATTTTAATTAGAATATGCTATATTATTTTATTTAAAATAGATAAAAATTTTATAAAATTTATAACCTGTGGATTAATAGCATAATAGTAGTGCTCCCAGGTCAAAATCACAAGGTTTACAGTTCAATATTACTTAAGGATCAAAAATTGAATTTACTCTTCTGATCAGGTTTATCAGTTATCCTGTAAAAGTTATATCCAATTATCTGGAATCAGTCTGTAATAGGTTAAGCTATATAAAGATGTGACTTCTAACCTTTCGTTGATCAGGACTAAAACTTAAGGTCACATTATCAAAAGGATTGTATGAAGTAAAGCTTCTGATCTAGTTTTTTACAAAAATACTTCAAAATCTACTCTACCCTGATAGTCTCCAGGATCTTCACTCTCTTAGCTTAAAATATCCCAATTTGATGCTCTGTTTAATTGAAAATCAGTTAATAGGGACTGATTTGATATCAAAGGTAGTGACAAAAAAGATAACATACCCCTTCTGAGATCTGAGCAAATAATATTTGGGAATATTGTAAGGTGTTCATATTTTATTGAATATATCAAGAAAGGACTAGTTAGTGAATCAGTAATAAAAAACAGTTATTCAAAAACCTTATACTAATTAGCCTAGCATCACTATTTATAATTATATATTAATTATCCAGCCACTAGTTAGATATGCCCACTTTCAAAGTAATAGTAAATCTAGTTAGGATTGTCATGATAGGTTAACATTAATCTACATGTATAGTATATAGCAATATATAATCTGTAGAGATGTTTGATGTAATGATAGTGGAATACAATTGTCAAATAAAGTCTTATATCCAATACCAGTTGCAGTTTAAATTTTTAAAAAAAAATTTTTTTTATAAAATTTATAAAGTTTATTAAAAACAATTAAAGTATTAAAGTTTATTAATACAGTTAAAAATAAGATATTTATCAGTAGTTAAATTAAAAAATCTTTTAATATACAGTATATATAATAATTTAAATCTATAATTATACAAGCCAATAGTTTTTATCTTTATGTAATTTAATTGTAATTTAAAAATAATTATTGAATATTAATAAATATTGAAAAAAGTAATTATAAAAGAATTTGCCAAAATAATTTATTACAATTAATAATTTTGAGTTAAAAGAAAATAATATATATAAAAAGAAGAAACATTTCATTAATTTTTATGCAATAATTTCTTATCCCGCAATATGCACATAAGGAAAAAAATATATTGTGCATTTCGATAGAAGTTGATAAAGAATAAAAAGACGTTATTTTGTAATAAATAAAGTCAAATTGTCTGCTCATGTAATTTTTAGAAAAAAAAAAAAAAAAAACTTTTTATAAAACAATAACAAAAAATAATCAGACTTGAAGTCCGTTTTTTAAAGATATTCCTGATAAACTACCGAGATCAACGGATCCAGTAACTATCCCATCTTGACTTTTTCTTTCCATTTGATTTGCAACCTCAACAGCAGCAGGCTTGACCCATTCCGGTGGATCAGCAACACACCTAGTCACTGGATCTACCCAACCTTCATATCTTTCAAACACCGTATAATCAAACGGTTTAAATTTCTCTTCAATCAGTTGATACTGTGCTTCTTTTTCAGAACCCTCCCCATCTTTACGTTTCCTTGGTTTCCGTCGGCGTGATTTTGCCTCCAACGGTTGTTCTTCCAAAAGCAATTCTTCTAAATCATACGTAGCATCGAAATTGATTCTGTCTGATGAGGGACGAAAAATTGGGTTTAATTCCTTGTTTTCAAGAGCAGGCCAATCAAAATTACGGAAAAAAGGATGTTTTTGAATAAGCTCAAACCCATTTGGACCGCAGCCTAAACGCCTAGAAATATCACGCTCGAGAAACTAAAAGGAAAATAAAAATTAACGCTAATTAAGTGCAACATTAATTAAGGTTCGCAATATTACTTACTTCCTGAATTGCGGAAACACAAGCAGGGCTTACAGGCGGGTCCATATCGAGATATTTGATGGGCGCTTTGAGTATCATCTTTTTTAATTCTTCTTGATTGTCGCTCTCAAAAGGACGCTAAAAGTATTAATTTAATTGTTAGATAGATAGCGACGTATGTAGAGTACAAATGATACAATATTATAGCTTTATTTACCCTCCCATATATACATTCGTAAAATAAAACACCTAGAGACCACCAATCGACAGTAACCCCATATCCGCCACCCCTGAATACTTCGGGAGCTATTTATTATAATGAGACAATTATTGGGATATAACGATTACATAGCATTGTATCAAAAATTTGTTTATCCAACCCACCCATATATGCACATGTTCCAGAGTGAGATGTTAACGGTTTATCAGCCCTTATATGTCTTGCAATATTAAAATCTGTTATATGTACATGACCTAGATCATCAAGAAGAACATTGTCTGGTTTAATGTCTCTGCAGATAAAGATTGTAATTAATTAGTCGCAGATAATGTATAAAATAAAGAATGTCTTTCAACCAAGTACCTATGAACTACTCCTTTAGAATGTAAATATCTTATAGCGCACGCTAATTCGGCTATCCAAAAACGGATCGCATCTTCTGTAAAAGTTTTACGATTCAGATGGAATCTCAGATCCCCACCCATCCTAATAAAAAAAAATAATTACATGTGAAGAAATAAGAATACCAAGCAACATAACCAACTAAATTATAACGTACATTAAGTCCATAACCATGTACATATATTCATCATCCTGGAACGCAAAACGAAGATTGCATACCAATGGGTGATCCAATTCTTCCAGCATAGATCTTTCCCGAAATACATTAATAAGTGCATCCATTCGAATACACTCTTCTTTCGAAATATATTTTAAAGCAAATAGCTTTTTGTTATCTTTTCGTTCGACAATTCTAACCTATGATAACGTTATAGAATAAAAGGAATGATAAGAATAAAGAATAAAAAGGCGTTAGATGATCAAGGAAAATAATCATGTAAACCTTCCCAAATGCCCCGCGCCCAACAACGCGTAATAATTTGAAATGATTGAGATTAACTACATATTTCGAAAAAGGGAAGTTAGTATACGCTCTTGAATGGAATATGAAACTTTTAGTGTATGTAACCTTCTTCATTGAAATCGACGTCATATTTCCCATTTGCCACACCCATTCTTATTTAGAAGTGGGCACTCTCAAAATGAGCAAAGAAGATGTTTGAATGCGCAAAATAAAGAAACGAGTGTAGATTTAAATGCAACCCATACACATGTAGGACAAGTCACGGCCATCTGTTTCACCGAATTTTTAGGCGCGTTATCGTTTAGTTAACATCCAACATTTCCTATAATGGATATCGAGATTGTAATTCGAGTGTTACGCCTATTATGAGTTTGACTTTATATGGCAATGATATCAATAATAATGTTTTGATACATATTATACTTATTAAAATAAAATTTTAAAATATACAACTCACAAAATAGAAATAATTTGAAACTCAAACTATTTAAATTAATTAAATCAATTAGTTTAATAAACTTATAAAAGTTATAATAAAAAAAATTTTTTTTGTAATATTTTTGACTAAGTTAAATTATAATTTATTAATAAATTGAAAATATAAATATAATTTATTTGAACAGTATAATATATAGTATATTATAGTCAAACTATTTATTAATTTTAATAAACTCATTATAAGCCGTAATAGTTTTAAGTTTAATTTTGAAAATAATATTTTATTCTATAATAAAATTCAAATTCAAAATTTTTTAAAATACATATAATACAATACATCATTATTAATAAGTTAATATAATTATATAGTATTTTTCCACTAATCCTCTAACTACATATAAAAAAGATGTTTGCAAGAAGTTTTTTTGTTTTTTATTAAAAAGTCTTAAATACTTTTCTTAAAACTCCTTGAAGAGTAACTTCAAGAGTTACTTTTATCCTCCCTTACTTGTTTATAATCCTCTTTGATCAAAAACTTGACTTTTGATAACCAAGAATAAACCAAGTAACACCTTTTATATCAACAACAAGAAAGTTTTCAAAGGAAAAAGAACCAATAGTGAAGTACATGAAAATCTTTTTTATCTTTGAAATGAGAAGTATATGGAGATTTTTGATAACAAAAAGATTTATTTTTCCCCTTCTAGTCATATGTGGATCTCTTAGAGCTATTACTTTCATAATTTTCTGGAGAATTTTGTCTATCTCAGTTTGATCTTGAATTTTGGGTAGTACAAATCATTATCAAAAATGATTGACTAACACAAAATACATTGATTTTTGAAAAAGTAAACAAGCACCTATTGATTACAATCATATATTCCTATTACATTATGAATAATATAGAAAAAAAAGTTTTAGAAGAAGTTTTCCTCCAACTATATATATTCAACTTCAAGAAACAGTTATGACATCAAAAGGTGGAGTGGATCTGTACAAAGAAATTCTATTCCTTCTCTAGATTTCTCAAGCGATAAAAAGACTTTATGAGATAAAAGCTGAAGTTTTTTAGTTTCTCTTAAACTATTCCAATCCAATGTATGCTTAAATAAAGACTTATCTAATACTAAGATAGTGACAAAAAAGACTCCTTTTGAGATCCAAATAAAGCAAAGAAAAATATTCCAATCAAGCAAAACTCCTTTTGAAAAGAGATTGTAAAATAAAGAAAGAATCTTTTGAAAGACTTTGAATTGTTTTTTATTTTTCCTTTTTTCCATTTTCAACTTTAACAATTCATTGTTTTTCAAAATAATCAATAGTGACAAATTGTTGGCAATAATCCTAGTTGACTTAGAAATACTATACCAAGTTATTAAAAGAGCATAATATTGTTCTCTAAATCCAACTTAGAGTATTTAGTTAAGACTTAGTTTTGTTTAGTCTAAACTAACTTAATGGATATATCATATTTTTTAAGTAGTATAGTTCTTCAACTAATAATATACAAAACCGAGTTAGTCATTATATAAGAAGGTCTGTAGATTATTTTGATATTTTTTCAAGTATCTTAATAAATAAAAGCCATTTTGACATGATTGTAGGTTAAATATATATATATTATATATAATTATATAGTATATCTTATTAAATTATTGAAATATAAATTAAAAAATAATATTTAAAATATAAAATGTATAATTAAATAATAATAATAATAACAACTTTTTTACTAGACCTATGGGTCCATAGCACAGTAATAATGCTCCCAGGTCACTATATATTGTTTCTGAATTCAATATTACTATAAAGCAGTACTATCTAAGCTTGAATAGTATAGGAAAATCACATTGGTCTTATGATAATGATCATTGTAATCCTGATCAAAATTTCATTTGATCACAGGAAAACTAAAGATTACAAGATACTTCAGTTGATTTTAGTGTCAAAGTCACCTCATCACAATGATAGGTTTTATTAAGCTTCTATAGATAGGCTAAAAACTGCACAAATGCTATAAAACTAGAGAATTAATAGAGCTTAGGCACATTAGCTAGAGGAGAATCACTATTAAATTAATATCTATCCAAGACTCCACATAATTACTCCATAGGCAGGTTGTAATAAATTATGCAAAAAAAATAACCAGTGGAATAAAATGACATCTAAAATTCTATGTAAGTATTCCATATATATACTGTAATAGATACTGTAAAAAGAATATCTGACAGAATGAAATATGAAAGGAGTCCTATGTTACAAATCCAGGGTTTATAGAAATAAGGATTATGAAAGAGTAATATAAATATATGTAATAGAATAGTAGGATTTCCTCCAGCAACAAGCCACATAGATGGGTCACCTGCAAATGGATACTTGGATAATTTGGCTCATAGAAAATGGGTTCTATATATTAATTCTAGAGTATAGATAATTGCTATATATATAGATAAAATTCTCTATACATGATTGTAATCATACCTTCAATGATATTGGGCTTCATTATCCTTAATAAAAAACAAAATAACTTTTTTATTAATGATCATATAATACTCTTTTCAACAATATACAAAAAAGACACTTGTAAAAAAGCATTATACTTTTTTGCTAATAAAGTTTTATTACTTTCTTTAAAACAACTTGAAAAATAACTTTAAAAGTCCCTTTCAACTTCTCTCTCTTATTTATATCCCTTTTTAAACAAAAACTTGATTTCTGGTAATCAAGAAAAGTCAAGAAATATCTTTTTCACCTATGACAAAAAAGTTATAAAAAGAAGAAAAACCAATAACAAAGTACTAAAAACCTATCTTCTGAAGCAAAAGTGTAACTAAAAGTTTTGTGTAGTGGATGGGTTGATGAATAAAAGCCTAAACTATAAAACATTTCTATTCACTGTTTCCACCCTCTTAGGGTCACATATTTTTCAAAATTTTTAGGAAATTTTATCTATCCTAGCTTGATCTTGAATTTTAGAGTGACATAAAATCAATATAGCTTTTGTTAAAAGTAATTAATTGATATGAAACATATTGATAACAGAATAAAAACAAGTTTCTACTGATTATATCACATGTTTCAATAATATCATTGATAAAAAAAAGAGAAATAATTAATACAAACTTTTTCATTTCTTCAAATGAAGTATAACTAAAGCAAAGAAATTATGAAACGATTAAAATGAATACTAAATTTTCTAGATAATAAAAAAATGGTTATTTGTTCAAACTGAGGCCTTCAACTTCTTATCATTCTAATTAGACAAAGTATATAAAGGAGATTATTTTCTTATTCCAATTAGACTATAAGACTAAAAAATAAAGAAATGTAAAACATTGTTTTTCTCTAGGATTAAAAATATATTTTATCAGATTTTATATAATATATTGCAATTAAGATAAACATTAGTAAAATTCCTTTAACTAGGTATTGCTGTTGGAAAATATTAGCGGTCATATAACAAGATTAAAAAGTCATATAAAAATCTGAAATCCATCATTAGTCATTTTGTTCTGTGTGAGTGGATATAAAATCAAGAACAAAAGAAAGATTGTATTAAGCAAGATATTGGATTAAAGTAGATAATAAGTACTTTAAATGATCACAAGAAAATAATTAAGATTATAGATAAATAAGTTCCTCAAATGGTTAGAAAAAAGAAGAATATCTTAGAAGGATTAACTCTTAATAAAAAGAGATTTCTAGTAAAGATCTTTTGGAGGACATGGGAAACTTTTATTTTTTCTTTTTCTTTTTTATATAAGCACAATAGTGTACTTTTAGATATACCCTTTTCTTTTATTTTCTTTTTTCTCTTTTGTAGTTTCTCAAAATTAGTTCCTTAAAGAATAATAAACAGTAACAACATGTTGACAATAATGTATAAATTAAGAGGATATTCATCCAAAATCTACTATGAAATAAAATATTGTTTCCAAGATTACACTTAGAGGCTAAAGCTCTTTTAAGAATTGAAAACCATTGACAAGTATATTAATATGAGTTTTAGTTTAGCTATAATGTAATTATCCCATATATTTCTATCAGTTTTCATATTGATTAATAAATACATAGTACTGGTCTGATTATAGGTTTAAAAAAAAAATAAAAATAAAAATTTTAACTAATTTTTTAATAATATATAGAAAAGATATTTATAAAAGTTTTATACCTTTATACTAATAAAGTTTATTATTTTTCTTAAAATAACTTGAAAAATAACTTCAAGAATTACTTCAACTTCTTCTTTTTTGGTTACATTCTTTTTTAAATAAAATGTGACTTTTAATAATAAAAAATATTTTATACTTATAACAAAAAAGTTTTAAAAAGAAAAAAAATTAATAATAAAGTAATAAAAATCTATCTTCTAAACAAAAATTTAAACTTTAAAATTTTTTTATTTAAAATTATTATTTTTTTATTATCACTTATTATTAAAACTTTTTAAAGAATTTTTCTTACTTCAGTTTAATTTTGAATTTTAAGGTAATATAAAAATATAAGCTTTTGCTAAAAATAATTAAAGATATATATATATTTTTTAAACCCTCTGTCAGGCTAGTTATGTATGCTTTATTAAACAATTGTAAGCTGTACATATAGTATGAATTGCTAAAGCTAAAACTTTAACTAGC
>CAJVPT010004399.1:0-13544 GCA_910592055.1 Acaulospora colombiana | reverse complement strand
TTGTTTGACTTCTATGAGTCTTGTGTTCAAGGGGATGTCCCATACTACTATGGAGTTTCCTTTATTGATTTGTTGGCAGCCAGTTTCCATGTGTGTAAGCCTGTTATTGTCCATTTCTGGGAGCTCTATAGTTGTTGCATGTTTCACTGCATGTTGATCTGCAAAAATGGCAATGATTTGCATGTCTTCTTTTTTTCCTTCGCTGCGTACTGTTAGAAGTCCTTCAGGGGAGTTGAGGACTAGAATGATATGTTCCAGTTTTTGGTGTGTGGTTTTTCTTTTGACTAGTTTTGCTGGGATGCCAACCTTGTATCGTTCTTGTCCATATCGAATTATTCTATCGAATGGTGATTTAGGTCTTGGTCTGCCTTGGGGGTTGTCGATTTCTCTGTTTTTGCCTTTGGAAATGGTGAACCATTTTTGTTCTGAGTTGCTTTCCTCCTCAGTTTCCATTTCTTCATCTGGACTGTTGTTTCGAGCTGTTTGTGATTTCTGGGTAGTAATTCTTCTATAATGTTTTTCTTGTTGCTCACTCTGTTCGATGGTTGTATTGAGTTGTGTTTCTACTATGTTGCTCCATGAGGAGGCTGATGCTTCTGGTTCCTGACTTTGTTGAGGTGGAAGTTCTGTTTCATGTTATTGATTTTCTTGTTGCATTGTTTCTTGTTGTGTGGTTGTGTTGGTTGTATTGTTGCTGAGTTAATGGTCGTTATTGAAGATAGTAGTTACCATTGATTGAGTGGATTTCTTGGCTGCTGTCATGGTGGGTTTCTTTGCATATGGTTGGGTTCTGACCAGGCCCAGTTCTTTGTTGGCTCTTTTATCATATCTCAAGGTGCACTCTGTAATTGTAGAAGGGTTGTTGGAAGCTCTGGGGCTTCTGTTGTGACTTGTTATCTTTCTTTACCTTTTGTCTTTAAAAGTTTCCAAAAAGAAAATTTTTAAGGATCTGGTTGGTTACGGGAAAGAGTTTTTTTTTTTTTTTTAACATAATAAACATTTATATCAATAAATTATTAAAAATATATATAAAGATATTCTATTGAATTTTGTTTAAAATCATAAAACGAACATCTTTTATTAATAAAAAAATATTGATTTACTTAATAAAAATTTATAAAAAAATAATAAAATTTATTATGTATACTTTTTTTTGTACATTTATAAAATCATTAATTTTCTTGAAACTTTATTAAATTAATAGTATTTTAGTCATTAATAGAAAATATTTTTACATAATTTTGCCTATAGTTTATTAAAACAATTTAATATATTATTATAATATAATTTTTAATTATATAATCACAAAGTTAGTTTGCTATTATTTTTTGATTTAATTTTTGAAAAAATAATAGTAAATTAACTTTACTAGTATATATTTTTAAAATATTTTTTTTTGAACGGGTGGCTTACACCTTGTTTATTAGATGTTTTTATGATGAGTATAAACAAATTTATTTTTTACAAATTTATTACTCTATCTATCTAAGTAAACTCACTAAGGAAATCTTTCTACCATGTGGCTTATTGCCAAGTATTGGTATATACTTAACTAATTTGCCAAGGCTCTACCTGTCCCATAAAAATTTTGTTATAAATAAATAGATTGTGTTTCTGTTAATTCAGTGGTGACTAGCATATATCATAATTATGTTGATTCCTGGAATGCAGGATTTGTGTGTGTTCTTTTTCATGGTTATGGATCGTCATTGCCTTTTATCTTTTGTAATAATGTTATGTTCCTTTTCCCATTGTATAAAGTTATTACACCTGTGATTCCATTTTTCTTGTTGTATATTGAGAAATTTATTGATAATACTTTTGATAGTTTTCTTAAGATGTTCTGCTGGTGTGTATTTTTTTATAGCTTTTATTAAGTCCATTGTAAGGGCTCCTCTTGTTATGTAATTCTTGACTTCATTTGTTCAGAGTTTTACTTGTTTGTTGAGTTCTTTATTGAGGCTGTATTTTGTGGGTATGTTTGATCTACTACTGACTTCTTTATTTATTATTTGCTATAATTCTTTGTAAATATTTGTTCTATTTTCCTGTATCTTATGCAGTGTGTATTGATTTCTGTTTGTTGGCAGTTGAGGTATTAATTATCTATATAAGTGCTTGCCACTCTTCTGTGTAGTTTGTCCTTGGTAGGTAGTTCCAGGTTTCAGAGTCTGTATCTAAAGGATCTATTGTTGTGATTCTCTCGGTTGGTAGATCCTGTTGTGAGTTTTAAGGGTGGCCTGTTGATAAGTGAGACCTCCCATGCAATGTCATTTAGTGTGAAGGTGCGGTCAGTTGTTGTGAGGTTGCAATCAAGACTTTTCCAGTTGAAAATATGTTTTGTTCTGATTAGATTTTTGATAGAAGATATAATTGTATTGTCTAGGGTGTATCCATTTTATTCTTGTGTCCAACTCACTGTGTTGCTTCTGATTGATATATATACTATCTCAGATACCTTTCCCAGTAGGGTTGCTTCTTTTGCCAGGAGATCTGCTCTATTATTATGTTTATCATTACTGTGAGCTTTGATTTTTTTCCAAATTATAAAGAGTTTTTGGTTTTCTATGATATGAGTTATGGAGTTGATTAGATTGTTGTTTTTAAGTGTTCTCAGATTAGCTGGGTTGATTTGTGCCTTGTTGATTGCACTTAGGGCTGCTTGACTATCACTGCAAATGGTGATTATGCAGTTGGCAGGTGCTGTTGTGAGAAAGATAAAAATTGCAGCGAGTTCTGCTTTTATGGAAGATGAAAACTTTTTTATTTTTCCTTGGAAGCTGGTATCTGATCTTTGGATAATGTGCCAACTAAATCCCATATTTTGGTTTGAGTCTAAATATCCATCTGTGTAGACTAAGATTTTGTGAAGTTTTCCTATTTTATGATATATTGTTTCCAATTCTTTGATTGTTCGCTCTGTTATCTTGAGGTATCTTTTGATGATAGTTTTGTTGATCACTATTTGGTTATTGAGGATAGTTAGTGGTAAAGGAAGATTCGGATGTGTGAATTTGTCTTTGAGGATATTGTTGAGGCTGTCAGGTGATATTTTATTCTTTGACAAAGTTTTTTGGAAGATGAGTTTCTTGAGCTATTTTTGCTTTTGTGAACTGTGATGCTGATCAAGCTGTTTTTTTCTTTGTAAAAGATACATTCTTTTTGTTTTCCTGAAGTATTCAAGGAACATCTGGCACATTCTTTTAGAAGGGAGCAGTTGTTGTTGGTTTTGATGTAGTGTTGTAGTTTGACTGTGTTTTGTTGAATAGCATGCTTTCTGCTAATTATGCTTGTGTTGGTGCCTTGTGATACAGTTCATTTAATTTCTTGATTTGGTGTTTCTATTGCTAGTCTGTGAATGATTTTTGTGATTTGTGCATATGTTCGTCTGTTTTCAATCAAGGTTAGGATTTTTTGATTTTGTTGGATTTCTTTGAACCAGTTGGGTGTTTTTCTGTTGGATTTCTTGTTTGCAATAATTATTTCTACCCATGCTGCTAATCTAGATCCTATGTAGTTGATAATTTGATTCAGAAAAAGAATTTGGTTTGTTGTAAGCTATTATCTGTATTTATTGTACCATGTTGTTTCTGTTATTTCTTCCATGGTTGTATCTGTTTTTTTAAAGGTTTGGAGGTTTTGTACTATTCCTGTGTATCTATGTTATCTAAGAAGAAAGAGGAGATCATGTGTAAAGTCGTGTCCTTGAGGTAGGAATAAGTCTGTGCATTGTGTGCTTGTTATGGATTTGGTTGACCACTATCTATTTTGCACTTCTTGTAGATGCATGTTAGTGATTTTTCCTATAATATCTTGTCTGTTTATTCTTTTGTACCAGTTGTTAGCATGGAGTAAAAGTTGTCTGTCCCAGAGATAGAAGAATCCATATTCCAGTGGGTTGTGTAGAATTGAGTTGGGTGCTGTTTTTGCCAGATTGAGTTTATATTTGTAAATAGAATTTAAAATGCCCATGATTTTGTTGCAGTTTGATTCTGTGAGAACCATATCTGATAAAAGGTATGTTACTATTAGTGTTAAAACTTGGTTATGTAGATATTTAATTTGTTTGTCTGTTGTTGCTTTTCATTTGATAGTGTTGATGAATTTTAGTGTTTTTTCCTTTATCAGGTGTTGTTGATATGTTTTGGCTCTTTTTCCTTTTAAATAGATTCCTAGGATTCTGGCTACTTATTTAATGGGAGTATTGTGATTGGTTGTTCGTGAATTAGGATTTGGTTATTTGGGTCATATGCAGAGTTAAGGACTAAGAGGTTTAATTTGGATATGTTGATGTGAATATCATTTATTATAAAAAAGATTGGGCAGATATCACTTATTTTTTGTAGTCTTTTTTGACTACTTACTATTAAGGTGGGTGGTGTTATCCATGAATGCAAGGCATAAGCTATTTTGGATTGAGGTGGTTGGTGGTGCTATGGGCTTCTTCCATTTTTTTGTTGTGAGTATATATCCCTTTCGTGTTTTGGTGATCAGGGATAGGAGCGGATCATAGATGATTCTCCAGAGTAGGGGTGATATAGTATCACCTTAGTCAATTTTATCTTTTCCTGTATATTGTGATATTGATCCGAATGGTGTAATTACCTGGTTTTGTCTGTTATCGCAAATGTTTATAATGATTTGAATAATGGTATCTGGATATTTGATTCATTGGAGTGCTAGTTTTAGGCTTTGGATATTTACTGAGTGAAGGCTTTTGCCATATCTAGGCTCAGGATTCATGCTTTGTTACCATGTTGTTTTGCATCATCCTGAATTGCTCTAATAATGTGAATAGGTTCTTGTGCTACAACCTGAGAGGACTGTCCAGTTATATTCAGATAAAATTTGATGGGTGGTGAAGATTTTGACTAGTCTGTTGTTAATGATTTTAGTAAATATTTTTTGTGTTGTTTTGAGAAAAGTGATCAGTCATGTTATGTTGATGTTGTTTTTCCATGGTTTTAGTTTGAGAATAGGATATATACTGCCTTGGCTCTACTCATTTAGCACTTTACCTATTTATAGAACATTGTTGAAAAAGTCTGCAATATAGTTGATTGTTTCTTTAGTAAGTTTTTTTAATGTGATATAGGGAATTCCTAGTGATCCTGGTACTGATTTATTGAAGCATTTCTTGAGTACCTCTTGGATCTCTTCTACTGTAATAGTGTTGATTGCTTCAGTGTACTATTCATTGTTTACCTGTCATATTGATTTGTATTCTTTCTTCCATATTGTGAAGTAAATCATTTTGATGTTGTGTTTACTGGTCCAGTTCTGGTAGTGTATCTTGACTACTTCTTTAATTTTTTCTGGATTTGGGATGATTGTTTCTTCTGGCTTATTTGTAATCAGCTTGTCTAGTATAATATGTCTTTTTGGATCGTTTAGTAGGTTTCTGATCATTTGTTTTTTGTTGGTGTTGAAGTATGATTGTTTTCTTAGTAGTCATTCATTTATGGCTTCTGTTTGTATGTTTATACATAGTTTGTTAAAAATTGCTTTATGTATGTCTTTTATGTTTTTGAAAGATTTGATCCATTCTGTGATATTTGTCAAGCAAAAGGGCTCCTTTGGTGTGTCTATATTTATAGAGTATCTGTTGACTAGTTTATTCAAAATGGACTTGATTTTCTTGAGAATGTGATCAGATAGTGAATTGTTGTTAAGAAGCTGTTTGCCCAGTAAGTGAATTTTTGAAAGTTTGCATATGACATCAGTAAAAGGGCTAGGTGGTTTTGGTAATCTATTTTTTTCCTTGTATTTTTTGATATGGAGAGTTGCACTTTATAGAAGAATTTCTCTTAGAAGGTTCTTTTTTTTTTCACTTTGTCTGATGAGATGTCAAGTCTCTCCCATGATTGTTGAAGTTTGGCTTGTACGTGTTTTCTGAAATCTTTTTATTTCTCTTGGTGTGTGTCCTGCAAATTGTATCTGGTGTTGGGTTGTGATCTGTGTCTATTTGGTTCTGAGGGGTCAGTATTCTAATGTTATATATCACAGTATGTTACATTGTGGTCAGTTTTCATTACTTCTTTATTGATTTCTTGTATTTGTGCTTCTGTAAAAAGCCAGATTGGTAATGGGGAGATTCATATTTAATCGATTCTGCTGATTGTGTCTTCTGTATTGCTCCATGTGTGTTGGATACTATATAAGTTGATTTCTCGAAAGGTATCTATAAATAAATTGTTTGATAACTGTTGTATGAGCTTTCCTATTGGAAAGTATTGTTTTGTTTTTGGAAGCTTTGAGTTGGGCATGTCTATGCTGAGATTGGGAACTGGGTTAAAGTCGCTCAATATTATTATCTGACTATTTGAGACTTTTGCTTTATTGATGAGTTTGAGAATTTCTTTGATGCACTCTTGGTTTGACTGGTGTATTTGGACAGGGAGATATATGGCAATAATTCTGAGTTTACATTTGAATTTATAAAGTAGATCTATTGTGATAATTTTGTCCTTCCATATTTGCTTTTTATAGATGTGTTTGACTAGATTTTTTTTGATTAGCAATGCTACTCTGAACCCTTTAACTTGGTTACTTGTGTTGCTCCATATGGTTTGATAGTTGTAAAATTGAATGAATTTTCTATCTGTATTACTAAGGTTTGTTTCTGTGAGTGTGAAAATGCTTGGTTTGTGTTTATGGATCCATTTTATCCAAAGAAATAATTTTCCTGGGTTTGATTTAAAACCTCTGACATTTGTTGTAAAGATATTTCAGGTTTGTTCTATAATTTTGTAGTTTGGGTTGTTGTTTATATAGTATGGTAGTATTATCTATTGGTGTGACTGATTTTTTTTGTGATAATTTGGGATTGGCATAGGATTTTGGTGATGGTATATTGATGTTTTCATCTGTTATAGAGTCTGAGTCTGACCATAGTGGGTTTATTTCATGTTGTTGTGTTCTTAGTAGGAAGTTGTTGAGGTTGTTAATTTGATGGTTATCTGTTGAGTTTGTATTCTGTTGTTCATTGTTATTGTTAAAGTTGCTATGTGTATTTCTCATAGTTATTAATTGTTGGTGTTACTTTTTGTTGAGATCTGAGCTAGAGTATTCATTGTGGTGAAAATTTGGTTTATTTTGTCTTGCATCCCATTGATAGAGGAGAAGAGTTGTATTTGTATGTTTCTGAGATCTTCAAAACTATCTTCAGGTGTAGATTGTGTACTGTTGGATTGTAATATAGGTGTTGATTCTTGTGATACTGGTGTATGTTCATTGTTTATTAATTCGTAGTATTCTTCATCATAGTATTTCAGATTGGTGATATGCTCGTCCAGTTCTGCCACTTGATGTCTGATAATATTTAGTTATTACTGAATTTCTCTAAAAATATTACTGATGTCTTTGAAAGTTGTTGGGTTCTCCTGTTTTGATTTTGTTATTCGAGAAACTGTTGTTGCATATGTTCCTGTTTTTGATATTTTGAATATTCTTGGTTTGTTGATATTATAGATTGATGAGATTTTTTCTGGTCTGAATTTGTTGTAGAGGTCTCCAAATTTGGTTGCCTGATTTTTGTTATAGTATCCCATTGGAGGCATCTTTTCTTAGTGGGCAGTTTTTGGCTAGGTAAGAAGTTGCATCACATATTGCACATAATTTTGTTGAGATTGGGATGAATGAGAATATTGTTTCTCTTTGTTAGAATTGTGCTTGTGCTGCTGCTATAAGATCTTCTTATGTTTTGAAGCTGACTACTGCAAATCTTTTAGGTTTGTAGCCCCTATTTGCTGCCCTTAGAATATAGCAGGTATGTCCCTTACATTGTGTAAGAATATTTTTAATATCCTATACTGATGTGTTGAGAGGATGGTTTGTTAGTTTAGTTGCGATCTCATGTCTTTGTTTTATTTGTTGAAGTGTCCATTCTGCATCATTGATTCTTATTGAGTCTCCTTTAATTAGGATGCTTCTGATATTTACTAGTTTGTATTTGGATTCTTGGTCTTTGAAAGTGATTGTGGCACATTGCCACAAGTTTTGGGTTCTCATAATGATGCCTTGGATTTGACCATGTTTGGTAAAGGCTTGTTTGACTTTTATGAGTCTTGTGTTCAAAGGGATGTCCCACACTACTATGGAGTTCCCTTTATTTATTTGCTGGCAGCCAGTTTCCATGTGTGTCAGCCTGTTGTTGTCCATTTCTGGGAGCTCTATGGTTGTTGCATGTTTTGCTGCATGTTGATCTGCAAAGATGGCTATTATTTATATGTCTTCTTTTTTTCCTTCACTGTGTACTGTCAGAAGTCCTTCAGGGGAGTTGAGGGCTAGAATAATGTGTTCTAGTTTTTGGTGTGTTGTTTTTCCTTTGACTAGTTTTGCTAGGATGCCAACCTTGTATCATTCTTGTCCGTATCAAATTGTTCTGTTGAATAGTGATTTGAATCTTGGTCTGCCTTGAGAGTTATCAATTTCTTTATTTTTGTTTTTGAAAATGGTAAATCATTTTTGTTCTGAGTTGCTTTCCTCTTCAGTTTCTATTTTTTCATTTGGATTGTTGTTTCGAGCTGTTTGTGGTTTCTGGGTAATGGTTCTTTTGTAGTGTTTTTCTTATTGTTCACTCTGTTCATTAATTGTATTTTGTGTTTCTACTATGTTTGTAACAAGTCACCTAAAGAAATCATGACTTTACATCTGAAAGTCAGATGACAACTGCTAAAACGATCTTAGAAAACTATAGGTATTTTGATGAGTTAAACATAGTTTCTTAAAGGTCAAAAAGATATTGCCAAATAGGATTTCAAGATAATCAAGGATTTAGATCTCTGGCCGTGAAACACTAATGACTTGCTAGAACACATGATATTTTAGATCACATGACCTGACCGCCGATCCCGAAGCTCCGAGGCGATGCAAGACCCGAATTACCAATAGCATATAGACAAACACCAATAGATTCATAGTAATAGTTATGTTTGCCATTCAGGGGAAACAAGAGGTATCATAGATATATTTGTTTAGCATTGTGTTTCATTATGATTGTCTTTATCATATTGTTCTTTATTTTATTTTATTTTTCTTTTTATTAATTACATGCATATAATCTTCCGAGAGAATCAATAAGATTATATGTATATTATTTTATGTATTTTTATTATATTTATTTATGTTGGAAAAACATGTATTTAAAGGCTGTCTTTTTCCTTTACTGACAACTCAGAGTTGTCTGCTCCTAGTTTATATTTAATAAGTTTTCCTTTAACTAAGATACATAATGATAAAATGATTTCCTAACATTACATATATTACAATGTCACTCTATGAAAAGATTGATGCCTCTGATTCCTGGTTTTGTTGAAGTGGATGTTCCATTTCTTGTTGTTGATTTTCTTGTAGTGTTGTTTCTTGTTGTGTAGTTATATTGGTTGTATTGTTATTGGATTGTTGGTCATTATTGGAAATAATAGTTGCCATTGATTGTGTGGACTTCTTGATTGCTGTAGTGATGGGTTTCTTTGCATATGGTTGGGTTCTGGTCAGATTCTGTTCTTTGCTGGCTCTTTTGTTATATTTCAAGGTGCACTCCGTAATTATGGGAGGGTTGTTGGAAGCTTTAGGACTTCTGTTGTAACTTGTCATCTTTCTTTGCTTTTCATCTTAAAAGTTTTCAAAAAAGAAAAATTTTAAGGATCTGATTGGTTCGGAAAAGAGTTTTTTTTTTTATTATTTTTATATTTTTAAAATATTATTAATAAAAAAAAATAAAATCACTATGATTAACTATAAACAAAATTATTTAAATATATATATATTTAATAACTTAATTATTTTGAACAAATTTGTAATTTAAAATACATAAAATTCAAATTTATAAAAAAATATATTATTTATTTAAAAATTTTATAAATAAATATGATACTGTATATATATATTATTAATATTAAAAATTATTTTTTAAAAGATTTTAAATAAGGTTTTTAAAATAATTATTATATATTTTTTATTTTATTATTAAAAAGATTTATATTTTAAATTCAAAATTTTAAAAAAATTTTATTATTAAAATTTTATATATTTTAATTAAAAAAATTTTTTAATATTAAAAAGACTAAAATAGTTACTCTTTCTGCTGATTCTCTGACCATACACAAAAAAGATGTTTGCAAGAAGTTTCTATACTTCTTTGCTAATAAAGTCTTAATACTTTTATTAAAACAACTTGAATTATGACTTCAAGAATTGCTTCTACTCTTTTCCTTTTGTTTACAAATCTTTTCACTCAAAAACTTGATTTCAAGTAATCAAAAAAAGTCAAGTAACACCTTTGATATCAATGATAAGAAAGTTTTCAAAGAAAGAAGAACTGACTGTGAAGTATCTGAAGACCTATTTAACTTTTTAAGTGAGAGGTATATAGAGGTTTTTGATAACTGAAGAGTTTATTTTTCCTATTCCAGTTACTTGTAAGTCTCTTAGAGTTATTACTTTTATAGTTTTCTAAGAAATTTTGTCTACCTCAATTTGATCCTGAATTTTTGATAGCACAAATCCTCACCAAAGATGATTGACTAATATGAAACACATTAGTTTTTGAAATATAAACAAGCTTCTATTGGTTACATTCATATGTTCTGATGACATCATTGGTGATTGAAAGAAGATTCCAGAAATGTTTGTTTCCAAAAAGCTCAAGTCCCTCAATGAAAACTTTCATGACATCAAAATACTAAGTGATGGGTAATATGGATTGCAAACTCCCATCTCTTATATAAGTTCCTTAAGTGGTGACAAAGCTTTAATGAAAAAAAGCTAATGTCTAAATGCTTTCCTTGAGATATTCCAATTTGGTACTCATTTAAATGAAAAACCAGTTAAATTGACTCATCCAATACTGTAGGTGATGAAAAAGAAGATTTTTTCCAAGGTTCAAGTGAAGCAAGAAGACTATCTCAATCAGACAAACCCCTTTTGAAAAGAGGTTGTTTTTATTTTTGGATTTTTTTTGTGAACCTTGAATTGTTCCCTTTCTTCAATTATTTTTCCCCTTTCTCTTTTTTAACTTAGCAATTTATTGGTTTTTGGGCAATTAATAGTGATAAACTGTTGGCAATGATCCTGGTAGATAGAAATTATTACCAATCTATTAGAGGAGTAAGATATTATTTCCAAAATCTGACTTAGAGTACTTTTGTATAAAGACAAGTTAGTCACTTTGTGAATGTCTGTAAAATATTATAAATTCATTTCAATTTTTCAATAAAGACATGCCATTGTGATATGATTGCAAGTTAAAAAAAAAATTTTTTTTAATATTAAAATTTTATATATTTTAATTAAAAGTTAATATAATTTATATTTTTATAATTGAAAGTCAATATTTTTATAACTGAAAGTCAACCTGACTTATGTTCCTACTTTTGTTCCTATTAATTACTTTAGGAATCCATCTTTACATATAATATATTTTACTTGCTTATATAGGTTCAGTCTTCTTAGAGCCAGTTTAATTAACATTAATAGCTTATTATTAATCAATTTAATGACAAAACTTTTGTTTTGTAAGCTCTTAAAGGAAGTGTTTTATATATATCTATTCTTAAATTGTTTTCATACTAGGTCCTATATATATCTGTGTTAATCTTGAATTTACTGATTCCATCTTCTTTTAGTTTTACTTTGAGTTGTTCATTGATAGGCTATTACTTTATTATTTATTTTTTTAATAGCTTGTTTTATAGAAATATCTAATACTATATCTTGCTATTTAATTTCTATAATGATCTTGGACAAGACTAAGTTTTTTTATTTTATTACTAAAAACCTTAATACTTCTTTGGCAAGAGTATTTGATTCTTTATTATACTGAATATTAAAATATACCTTAATCTTGATAAACTTGAGATTCAGCTTTTTTTTTCTTTATGTAATCCAATATATATACCCATAAGAAGCAGTTTTGTTCTTTTAACTATCTTTTATAGATCATTATGGGATTCTCCTTTTCTATTGTTTTTCACTTTAAAATGTAGGCTTGACTATCTGTAAAGATCTTGATCTTGCAATCTACTAGAGTTACTAATAGCATAGTTACTATCACTATTAATTCTGCTCTAGTAGATAAAGACCAATTGTCTATATGGTTTGGAGCTTGCTTTTTCTTCTTGCTTCTCCTATCTATATTCAAGCTGCTCACATTTTTGTGTTTGTACTTCTGTGATTTATAAGAGACCATTAGAATAAAAGATTATTAGTTCTTTTCTTTTCTTATTATATTTAAATATTTTGATCAGATGGAATTAATAGGCACCTTTTTTAATATGATTTTTAATAATGTTTACTTTTCAATCTTTTACTTCAATCTATAGTATTCTTTCATTCTGAGTAATTACTTTATTATAACATATTGTTTTATATATTATTCCTTCCAATGCTTCTTTGAGACTTGAAATTTCTAGTAATTGGAACCATATACAGTATATTTTCTCTATATTTATTTCAATTATATATTGATTTTCTATCTTTATACCTTTTATACAATTTTAATACCAGACTAGTTTTGTAATGGAGCTAATATATTCAATGTGCTCTATTTTAAAATATCTTTTGATATTATCTAGAATCAATTTTTCCTAAATTATCTGTTGTTGCTGAAATTTGTTTTTTGTACCACTCAGAGTTTGTATCATTTATTAAAGCTTATCTATTTTTTTTTTTAGGATTCTATAAGCTGTTTTAATTTATTTTCCTAAATTATTTCGGTTATAGATGGATATCACCCTGAAATAGATCCTTTGTTTGTTTTTTGTAAAAGTTGAAGCATTTTCTAGTTTGATACTTTTCTTGTTTTATAATTAACTAGCTAATCTATATATATTAACTTGTTGTTTCTGAGTGATAGGATTGCTTTCCTATACTCTTCTATCAACAAGTATTCTTTAATTAGACTATTTTCTTGATTCTATTCAAAAATGTTATTCCATTTCCAACTTTGAGAGGTCATATCTATGTCCTTGATCAGCTTTATTACTTGTAATAGAAGTTATCCTTTTCTAGAAGATTATTCAATAAGTTATATATAAGCATATTAATAGATTTTCAGTATTTTACTTGTACTTGCTTGAGTCTAATAAATATTATGGTTCCAACTGGTACTGGATTATTTAATCTATTGCACAGTTCTATTATTTGACTTTTTTTCTATAATATACAAACATTTTTTAAGTTATAAACCTTGGAATGGTATACTATACTATTGGATATTGATCAGTATAATATGGTCTTATTTTTGAACAGTTTTCTATATGCCATTGTTAAAGTGTTGTATATCTTTCAAGACAGCATACTGTGTTGCATTTTGAATTCTATTATTGATATTAGCACTCTATTTAGAATATAAAGAGCTTATTTATTCATTAGCTTTTTATTTTTTAAAGTTTTGATAACCATATTGATTTCCTTAAATATCTGTTTTTTAAGCTTGCACTAGTCAAAATTATGTCATTCGGCAGTTGAATTATTGTCGAATTTGATTAAATTTAATAATAAAAATATTGCCGAATTCTTTTCGATTGCTGCCACTCGGCATA
>CAJVPT010004398.1:0-13545 GCA_910592055.1 Acaulospora colombiana | reverse complement strand
ATATGAGAAAGAATTAGCATAAAGCAAAAATGGAGAGCACTTATCTAATAATATACTGTCGCTAGGCAATCGGCAAGACTGTCCTCCCCTGTACAACTCGCGTTACCTTGCGTATCATTTACAGTACAACAGATCGAACAAAAAAAGATTAAGGTAAATTTTTAAAATAATCCTTTAGATGTCGAACACCACTTCATAAACGCTAATTTTGAACTATCTTACGCAATATACTGTTAATCTTACTATTGTATATATGCGCCGCATTTACACAGCTTTTCATATAGCCAATGATTGCAGACTTCGTGGCTAGCGCGTAAATTATTTAATGTCTGTATTTCGCGAATAATGAGTGACTCATGACCTAATTTCATGTCCGTAAATATGTCATGTTGCATTATCCCCTTACAGTACACATTATACATTAATCTTAGAGCATATTTGCTTAGTTTTGAAATTAAGACAAAGAGAACAATACGAAAACGATGAATATCCAAAAATTTTATCTAGTAGCAAGGTCACTTTTTAAATTTTCGAGAGAACATGCAATATATAAATTCATTATACTGTATACTGTATATACAGTATGTATATTGTTGAAAAGTCGAATTCGTGATGCGAATAATTTTATGGGAATTACTTTTCGAATTAAATCACATCAACAGCTACGGACTTGACAAATAGGATTACTAAGAGTTGTTGGGTTGTCGAGAAATTGGAAAATATACTAATAAGCACACGTAATATACATGTTATATACAATTTGTGTTACTTTAAATATTTGCAAAATCAAAAATGCGGAATACGTATTAGGTAGGCAACCTCCACGAACAAAATTTTTCAGATCCATTTACGGTCCGACCTGGTTGAAATTACATTACAGTATATAAGAAGACCCATTTGGAGAGAATCCCCTGCCCATGGGAATCTTCCAATTAATTAGAATTTATACCCGAAATCTTCTTAGTCCAACAAATATTCTGCAGCCAAAACCTATGGTACAAATAGAAAATGGGAAGCAAGTATTATTGGAACTAGGATTAAACACAACATCTGCATACTTGCTGAAATTAGAATCAAATAAAGCACTTATTACTGTCGTACCGAATGTTTTAAACAGACATCATGTATCATGCTGGGCTTTCAGAGATGACAAATCGGATATTAAAAAGAGTTATTTAATAATTACGATGAAATTACGTAGTGAAAAATAGCTGTTTTCCTTTTCTCGTCTTTTTACCAGTCAAATTTTCTCGATATGTCTCGCATCCAAGGAATAGATATTTATATTTACTTATGCTCATCCTTACCTGAACTATATTGGAGAACAGATGAAGAATATGAAGCTTGTTTAATTACTGCTGTATACGGTAATACTTATTTTAATCAGAAAATATAAAGCTAGAGGTTTGACCCAATTATGTTATTTGTTTGTTTGAACTCTCTTCTAATGTGTCCCTCAACATAAAGCACTTGTGGAAGAAAAGACTTAGTTGTCCGGAAGAGCAGCATACGAAAAGGGATTTTGCGTTATTTTCTAAGAATTATTATAAGGCGAGGTGTAAGCTGGAATCTTATTATTCTCAATGGCAAAATGTAGAAAAAAACAACATTTCTTTTAATTGTCAGCTTGATGTACAGTATCTAGTTAAAGATCAGAAATTCTGAATTGCTTTGATGATTTGAATGACTTTCGAAAGAAAGAGATAGGGTAAATAAAGTTATAAAAAGATATTGAATAGTGTATCTACTTATTAAAAGTTGGTTTTTGTAAGAGTGTTTGGAAACAGACATTTTTTCGCATATACCATCGATTCCCACCAATTAATAAATGATTTTTTCCGTTGATTATAGATTTCACTAACGTTTCGAATGTAATGCTAAACTAGGTTAATAAATACGTATTACGTAGTTTCATTTAAGATCATCCGATCAGCGTTAAGTAATTTCCCTTATAATATTGATGCGAGATGAAGATGCAATTTGAGACGCGTAGGAATCTTAGTACGTAGTGTGGACCGTGATCAATTGGTGATAGGAAAATAAAATACAGAATATCATAATTTGGTCTCGATAGTAAAACCAGGTTATTACCAACTTAAATTAATACAGAACAATCAACTTTTGCCACATTATTCATTTAATTCTTCTGTGACGAAATTTTTCAGAAAAATTAGCTTATGTGTTTGTATGATACGTAATAACGCCAAATAGTACGTACTGTATATGGTAATCTATAGAATGAAAAATTAGATTCTGCCTACCTCTACATTATTCCGCGTAGCACAACCACGAGGTGTAATTTAAGGATAATATCTGTAAAAAAAATCGTAGGTTTACCACAGATCCAACGCGGGAATTTTCTAGATGTAAACTCCAATGTTTTGCACAACCTGTGAGCCGCCAACAACTTTTCCCGCAGATTGAACTACAGCGTCCGCCAAAAAGAACGCAACAACTGTTCTTCTATCTTTAATTGTTGAAATTTTAATCAAATTAAATCAGATCATGATGAAATTTATAATATAAATAGAGTACAATATGATGTAATTAATGTGTATAATAAAATAGTAGTATAATTAATAAAAAAATTTATTACTATATTGTATAACCACCTTTTGCTTTAATAACATCATAGATTCTCTTAGGCATTGTTCTATATATTTGTTCAGATATTTGATTCCAGGTCTTTAATAAATTATCCCAAAAAATACTTTATCCTTAATATTAATGTCTAAATTATTTACTTTTCTTTTCACTTCATTCCAGATATTTTCTAATGAATTTAAGTCTGGAGATTGTAATGATCAAAAATGGTTTTAATTTTTTTGTTTTTTTAATCATTTTTGAACTATTTTTGTCTATTTTTTAGATCATTATTATGCAAAATAAGATAACTTTGAAGTTAAATTATAATAATCTAATAAATGCATTAATTAATCTTTCAAAATTTATTTATGGAAATCACTATTAAGGTTTTCTTTAATTCTAAACAAATATCTTGTATCAAAGTAAGTAAACATTCTCATAAATTAATGCTATTCTTATCAAATTTATTTATAAAAATTATGTGTTAATTCTTTAAAGGTTTTATGGGTGTTTTATAGCAATATTTTTGTTCTCGAGTTTTAAAAAGTTGAAATTTAGTCTTATCAGATCAAATAATCACACTTTAATCTTTTATAGTCCAATTTTTGTATTGTTTTACTAATTCTAATTGGATTTTTTTATATTTCTTACTCAAAAAAGGTTTTTTTTTTTCTATATATATATTTTAAATTCATATTTTTTAAGAATTCTATGAATTTTAAAATACTAATATTTATTTATTTATTTATTATTTAAGAACCTATATATATTACTACTATTTTGTATTCTTTATTTATTAATTTTCTAATAAAAATACTTTTCTCACATGAAGTAAATTTAGATGTATAATTAAAAATATATTTTTTTTTAATTTGTTTGTTTCTTAATATTTTTAAGTATAAATATAATATCATAGAATAATGAAAATTATTATTAATTTTAGTAGCAATCTAATGTAAATTAAATAATCTTTTTTAACAAGATATAACCTATAATCTTTTCTTTATAAATAAAATTTTTAAGGGTATTAATTTATAAAAAAAAATTCAAGAAAATTTTTGTACTATATTTATGAGTGCAGGGATCATTGAGAAGTCTTAATATCAAGAAGTATTATGTATTGTTATTCTTAATACTCATTATAAAAATATGAGACTATACAATGCATCAAATATAAAAGAGATTACTGCAATTAGTTTTATTGAGGAAAAGGTGTATAAAAGAGATATTCTAATCAAGCAACATAATAATAAGCTTGAGAAGATATTCAAATTAAATGGGATCTATGATTATCTGCAATATCCTTTACTATTTCCTTTTGGAAAATATAGTTGACATGATAGAATCATAAGAGCAAATGCTCAAGAAAATAAAAGGATTGAGCAAATTGAAGGGGAAACAGGAGCAAGTCAAAATTTTTGATAAACATGTTATTCAATACTTCTCAAACATAAGTGAAATTGAAGAAAAAGATAAAAGAAAAAAATAACTGAAAAAAATCACAAGAGTTGAATCAAAAATGGAATCTAATGATGAAAAATCTCAATCTAATAATAAAAGGAATTTAGAATCATTAGAGATTCAACTAAAGGGCAAATTGAAAAGAGTCACCATCAAGAAATTTAGGATCTACAGATTTATGATCAGTGATTCAAATAGGACCAAAAATATTTTTTATCTTGCAGACAGATTATTTCAACAATATATTGTAGATTAATATATTAAATAAGAAACCAATAATTTGAGATGGCAATATCAAAATCAAAAATAATTGAGATCTGAAATTTATCAAGGGTTGAGTGACATGATCTCAAATAAGGATATCAATGTCAATGAAATTAGTAAAAAGGTGATATTGTCATCCTCCTTCACAAAATTCACAAGATATTTTTAACAATTATATTAAGATTCTATATTAATTATCAGGGAATTTGGCAAACCTAATTTATTCATAATTGTTATTTGCAATTCAAATTTGCCTGAGATTATAGATAAGCTCTTGCCCAATCAATATACATCAGATAGATCAAATCTAATTGCAAGAGTTTTCAAATTAAAATTAAAGAAATAACTCAAGATCTATTTGTAAGAGGAATACATGGAAAGATTATTGCTCATATTCATATGATTGAATTTCAAAAAAGAGGTTTACCATATGCACATATTTTAATAATATTATTTCCTCAAGATAAATTATAAACTCCTGAAGATTTTGATCAAATTATATGTGCAGAGATCCCTGATAAAGATTCTTATCCTGGATTATTTGATACAGTTAGCAAAAATATGATTCATACTGTAGACCCTATGGAATCATCAATCCATCATCTCTATGCATGGTAAATAAAAAATATAGTAAACATTATCTCAAAGATTTTGTTGCAACAATATCTACCAATAAATTTGGATATCTAATTAATAAATGAAAAGATAATAGAAAGTCTGTTAGGAAAAAATTTCTATTGATTTAGATATAAGTGAATTGTTTCTTATAATCCATATCTTTATCAAAAATATAATTACCATATTAATATAGAGATATGCTTTGATATCAGATCAATTAAATATCTCTACAAATATATCTACAAGGGTCAAAACAGGTTCTGATTTCAATTGTGAATCCAAAGGATAAGATTAAAAAATATCTTAATACAATATATATTTTTGTATCTGAAGCTATCTGGTGATTATTTAATTTTAATCTTTAATAGAGATCTCATAAGATGAAAAGACTTCCAGTACATTTGCCCAATCAACAAATTATAACTTTTCAGAATATTGAAGAATTATTAACAATACTGGAAAAAAATAAGCACATAAAATTAACTAGATATTTTAAAATCCGTGCCAATAATTCAGGTATTGTTGAATTCAAAATTTAAAGTATCATGACTTTTCCAAATATTTTATTTGAAAAGAAATAATTGGTATCAAAGAAAGAGGTATAGTAAAAAAAGTAATTTCTCACCTCTACTTTATCAATTCAAGGAATGAGAAGAGATTTTATCTTAGAATATTATTAAATTTTATTCAGGCAATTTTATTTGATACCTTAAAAACAATTCAAAAAATAAAATATAATACCTTCAAAAAAGCAATCTATTATCTGAGTTTAGTAGATGATGATAATAAATATGATGTTTGCCTCTCTAAAACAACAATCTAGCAGATGTCATTACAATTAAGACAACTGTTTACTTCTATTCTAATATATTGCCAATCTGCAAATATTAAATCTCTTTGGGATAATCATGTCACTACTTTGATTGAAGATTTTATTAAAAAAGGAGATAATCAAGAGACAAGCATAAGAATAGCTTTGATAGATATTGAAAAATATCTGATTCAAAATAATTTATTCTTGATGAATTTTTCAAACCTCCCAGTATCTGATTATTTATTACTTGAGAATAATTCAAATTCATTAATTGCTAAAAAACAAAATTATAATCAAGATGAAATTTAACAAGTTTTGCATTATCTTGACAAATTAAATAAAGATCAAAAAATTAATTTTTAATGCTATCATAAAAGCAATTAATGAAGAAATTCAATAAAATTTTTTTTTATTGATAGACCTGAGGAAACTGAAAAAACATTTCTCTACAATATAATCTTGGCTCATGTAAGATTATTAAGTAGTTTGAATAAAATTGCAATAGCTATAACATTTTCAGGAATTGCTACATTGTTGATAAATGGTAAAAAAATTATTCGCTCAAGATTTAAAATTACATTAAAGTTAACTGAAACTATTACTTTGTCAATTGAAAAAAATTTGAATTGATCCACTTAATCCAGATTGTCAAAATCATTGTATGGTATGAAGCCCCAATAGTACATAGATATGCTTTTGAAGCAGTTGACTGAACATTTAGAGATTTAACAAATATAGACAAATTATTTGAAGGCAAAATGTTATTCTTGTGGGAGATTTCAAACAAATCTTACCTATTGTAATTTGAGATACTCATATATAAATTGTGATTCATGTTTAAAATCTTTTATTCCTTAGAAAGATATTTAAAATATAAAATTAATAATTAACATGAGAGTTCAATAACAATATAATATTAAATAAAAAAACTTTGTTGATTTGTTATTAAGGATTGGTGAAGACAGAGAATCTGTAAATCCTAATATTAGTAATGATTTTATAAGATATCTGATGATTTCATTCTTGATAATGAAAATCTTGATAATTAATATCACAAATTTTTTATAATATCAATTTAAATTATCAAGATAAAAATTATCTTGAAAATAGAATAATTCTTACAACAAAAAATGCAAATTTGAAGGAAATCAATCAACAGGTAGTAAAATATATTCTTGGAGAAACCTTTGAATTCCTATCTGTAAATTTAGTTGAGTATAAAGATAAAATTGATCAAAGTCTATATTCTCTTGAATTTTAAATACTCTAATGCCAAGTATAATATCTTCCCATAAATTAGTGCTCAAAAATGTTCCTGTTATATTATTAAAAAATCTCAATTCATCAAAGAAATTATATAATGGTATTAGGTTAATAATTAAAGAATGTTAGCAATATATTATTAATGCAGAGATCCTAAAAAAATCAATAAATAAAAAAGAGTTTTTATATCATAAATAAGATTAATATTAACTGATTTCAATCTTTCATTTCAATTAATTAAAATACAATTTTTTATTAAATTGTCTTTTGCAATAATCATAAATAAGGCACAAGATCAAACAATTACAAATTTGAGATTATACAATACCTAAACCTGTTTTTACTCATGGACAATTATATATAGCCTTATTTAAAGTTCAGTTTAAAAATAATATCAAGATCATGATAAAAAATAGATATATAATAAGAAAAGATAAAATATATAGTATATAGAGAAACTTTTTTATAGCAGCACATAAGCTCCTATATACAATATCAACCTATGCATAGAACAAGCATGCAGGGAGAAGAAGAAACTATGGATCCTAAGCCAGGATATGGCGAAAGCATATGATTCAGTCAATACAGAGATGTTGGAACAAGCCATAAAACGCATCAAAGTACTACAGAAGGCAATAAACATTATACGCACACTCTTGAGGAAAAGAGAAAACAAAGTTATCACCACACATGGTCTGAGCCCAAGCTATAAGGTACTGGATAGCATCAATCAAGGAGACACGATATCTCCTCTCCTGTGGCAAATTTTTTATGACCCCCTATTGACAGAAATACAGACATCAAGTAGAGAATACAGATACCAGACCAGCTTCAAAGAACAAATTGATAAGCCATATAAGGAAAAACAGTTGGATATTAAGACTAGTGCATACATAGATGACACAACGTGACTAGCAGAAAGTGCTAAGGAAATGCAAAGGACTCTGGACATAGTCACAGAATTCTATAACATTAATGATATCAACGTTAATCCATCAAATCACAACTGATCATCATTAACGGGCAGCCAGAAGACTTCGATCATAGCCTAACCCTCAAAGGAGGAGCCATTCAAGGAAGCAGACCAGGTACACCAATGAGAATGCTGGGGGTATCGCTAGACAGCTTTGGGAAGAAAGAGTACTAAAAGCAGCTCATCACAGAAAAAGTAAAGAAAACATGCAAGCTGATAGGATGGAAGGCAACCACAAATAAACAGATGAGATACATCATAAATAATATACTCATGCCAAATATAGAATATCTACTGAATAACATGATACTATCAGAAAGTACATGCAACCGTCTCATGAGAAAAATTGTAACAAGATACAAACATAAGTGTGGTCTAGCCCAAATGTTCCTCAACACCCTATTATGCAATCATGCTAAACATAACATAAATCATATCTGGGACAGACAAATGCAGCTGCATACAAGAAACTGGATAGGAAGGATAGAGGACGAGGGAATGCTTGGGCAGATCTCCAGAATGGGTCTGCAAAACCTACAAAACCAGTTCTGGTCAACTAATGCAATAACAACACATCTCACCCAACTCTTCCTCAAAGCAGGGCAAAACCTTGATCACGATACCCTATGGATCCTAAGGAAATACAGATTCCAATTTCATCTCAACATCAGATTCATTATTCCTCAAAGAATAAGAAAAATAGATGACACAATCAAAGAAGTAATACCAGAATCCTTGTACCACCAATACAGACATCTTTTGTGAAGACACAACCTAATGTTCGTTAGACAAGTTATCAATTCTGCAGGCACAAGAACACTACATTGGAGAGAAGTGGGGGCTATTAACAAAACAAGGAAAAGAAGCAGCCAAAAATGGTATCGAAACATCTTAGCAGCTCTTATGAGTATAGCCAGGATACAAGATAGAATGGAAGACAGAACACAGAATCATCCAACCTTTGATCAAGGGAGACTGTAACAAAGATCAATACCTACCGACCGCACTGAAAGCTACGTTAAAACAAGACAAAGTAGCCATAGGTAAAAAGAAATGCAATGCTAGTCCCAATACAGTAGTCCTCACACATTACACAAGAACAGAAAACCAATTCCCACTAGAAAAATGTAAGGGATGTAATTTGGACGAAGGACAGGATACGACATCAGGATCATGCAACTTCTCAATCAAGAAATAACATACGATCCTGATTCTAATAGAACAAACAAGCATCTCAACCAAGGAAGACAAGAACAAGACCACAACTGCACTATGTTGCAGAATATCTTCAAAATCTATCACTAAGGAACTAAATAACCTGACAGAAACCCTAAAAACAGAAGAACCCCACATGCAGCTACATATCAATAACAACAACCGGGAAGTAACTGACCTCAACAAGTTCTTTATCCTCAACAAGACAGAACTGGACACCCTGAACATAATTCAGGAACAAATAAGAAACCAGAGACTAGTCACAATCTACACAGATGGATTAGTGTCGAACCATAGCAACAGGCCACACATAGCTTCAGCTGGATTATTAAAGGAGAAACAGGGACTAAATATCCCTTCCAGGAACAAACTCAACTCCATGTCTCTTCAACTAGAACAGAAATAATGGCCATAACAATAGCAATAAGTATTCTCAACAAGAACACTACAGCCCACTTGTACACAGACAGTCAAACAGCAATAACAAATCTGACAAAGATAATGAATCCTGGGAGACCTATGAAAAAGAGGAAACCCAACCAAGCAATAATAAACATCTTCAATTATATTAGAAAACAATAGAACCTACACATAACCCTTCACAAAGTAAAGGCACACTCAGGAATCTCTCTCAATGAAGAAGCAGACAAGTTAGCAAGAATTGATTCCATATCACAACACATGAAGCCCAACCGAAAGATTATAAATATTAAGGGACAGCACCAGGGGGCACTCCCTATAGAAATAATATGGGACACAACAACAGTAGACATCTCATGAAAGAACCTAGTCAAGCAAGTCAACAAGGCTATCAGGCTGACAAAGTGAAAACTGCTCAACAGAATATGCAACAGCTTCACAGAGGAAGACATTAGAGATATATACTGGAAGTATACCTTCAATACCATACATCCATTCAGAATAAACGAACACATCACATCAGATCAAGACCACCAAATGCAGAAGTTTGGATTCAACCTCTGATACGAAGAGCTCCTGACCCTACACAAACTACACAATTGATTTTCTTCAGCTTACAAAGACAACAAATGTACCAGATGCAGAATAGTAGAAGATACCACACATCCCTTCCTATGTAACAACAGCATAGAGATACTAAAGAGGAATTTTCATAGGATCCTAATCAAGAACGCCTCAGCACAGATTATGAAGGAATATAGGAAAACTTTCAAAGACAACATTTATAGACGGGTCCAGTTGGACAACCCCAGAAAGCTCAGACTCCTGATAAGAGGAGCAGTCCTAAAAGAGATACCTGAGGTACTTGAGATGATTCTAACAGACAGAAAGGCCAAATTTAAGGCTATCGTAATCACAATGAAGAAATGGAAGGAATACCTATATAACATATGGAAGCTAAGATGCGAAATGACACAAGACCAGAGAAAAGCGCAAGGCACACAGAAACAAAAGCGATGGGTAAAAGACAGAACAGGGAAGCAGGGGAAGCAAGCGAATTCAATCGAAGCACAACAAGCCCTACTAGATTTGACTAGAATAGTAAATAGCTATATAAATGAATATATAAAATACCAAACATGTATCTTTTCACTCTTATCCTTTCATACGACAACTAGCATGGCCTCAGCATGTTAGTGACTCCCCTTAGGGGAGAGCAACAGGCCACGAGGTAGCACTTAGCTTATCGGGTTTTACTATTACTGAATATACATCTCTGTACCATAGTTGTAAACACTTTTTACATATATAATTTGGAGAAAATAATAAAATGAGGCTGCGCCAGTCAAAAAAAAAAAAAAAATTAAATATTTGTTCTTGTTTTTCTCTTTGATACTGAAGAATATCTTTAATCATCTTCTCAAAAAACTTTCTTTTCTTCTGTCTTTCCTTGCGTTCCCTCTCCCTTTTACCCTTGAGATAATTTACTTGGTCAATAATAACACGAGTCACCTTCAAAACTCTGTTATTCAACATCCTACAACAAAAAACTTTTAATCTTTCATCATATTTACATGCTACAAATATGAACATACTCAATTGTTTCAATCAGCAAACGTCAAGTTGATACTAAAGATTTTGGCATCTTTTTCTGATTACAATTTATACCAAAAAATTATGTACACCTCATATTTTTATAATAATTTTATATTACACAATTAATAAAAAATAATTACATGATTGGTTCGACAAATTAAAATTATCAATGAATTCTAATTTTCTTTTTTAACCTTATCAACATTTGAATTAATGATCATCAAATTGATATAATTATAATTCGGCTGAATCCACAGAATTCAATACGAACTCAGATACAACTGATTCGTCACACCAAACAATTTAACTATCTTGACCCTATTTTCATTTTGTTTCTTCATATCTTCAAATTTTATAGGTCGGAATGTCTCAATTTCACTCAAATCCAACCCCAGTCCTCACATCAAACCCGAATATTTCTCAAAAAATAAATAAATATTTTCGTAATTCTTATTACTACCATTGATACTTCCATTCTTCTTAATCTGAAACGTCTCCAAGTAATCATCAACCAGATTCTCGTATAGAGTCTGGATAATTTTATGCGTATCCTTGATTTCTTCCATCTATTTAAAATATATATCAATATCAATTATTTCACACATAAAACATGCATTCTTACCGAATCAATTTCATTTATTCTTGTTGATCAAAAGGTAATTTAGCATCTAGCAAATTTGCACATTATATATATTATTTTATTTTTTTTAATAAATACATATTTGGTCAACATCGACATTCACATTTAATAAATATATTCAAATAAATATATCCAAATAAATATAATAATAACAATCAAATAAAATTTCCATTTTCATCATAAACTGGAATATTCTTTAGAAGCTTCCTATGTTTGATACACTTGCACTGATAAATATAATATTCCGAAAGATATTTACAATAAAACTTTTTAAACTTTTTCGCTTGTTTCACACCTCCACAATACTTATTTCCTTCATTGATAATATCAATGATGTTCTTAAATATCATAAAATATATCTCATTTGGAAATATTTCTGATGAAATCTATTCTCTCGCACCTATTTATACTTTATATTTCTTCAAAGCATCCAAAAATCCATTCCACAAATCATCACGATGTTTCCTTCTCCATACAAACTCCATCAGATGTTTTTCGATCTCATCTTCATCACATTAACGGCTCGATAGATTGATCTTGACACCATTCCACAATCCCTTAATATTATTTGTGTGAACATCCATTCCACGTGATACATGTCCCTGGGAATGATTTACCCTCTTGTGTCGATACTGCGTCATTGTTGTCACACATCCATAACCTCTCCAATGATCCGTATGAACAATTGACCCTGGTTTTACGTGTTTCTGATCACTCTTCTCATTGTTCTCACATCTCGATCCCTAAACACCTCAAAAAAACATTTCTTCTGTGTCATCCTCTCGACCACTCCAATTATCCAGAAATCTTTATTCTTCTTAAATTTGGATTCATCGATTTCAATAATCACATCTAAACCTCTTATCTCCATATCACTTCTTTTTAATAATTTTTTAATTAACATTCTAAATAATTCAATATATTTTATGATTGTTTCAGACGAGTAAACCGTGATCATCTTTATACTCGTATACTTATTCTTGCATAACTACAGGTATCCCACAAATATCAACTCTGAACATCGAATATTTCTATTAAAGAAGAATGAATCTTGAAATATCGATATATATTTTCGACATCCTCTATTCGAACATTGATATAATCGATACTCTTGATAAACATGTGAATTACAAATTGAACACTTCTTGATCTCATGTAATATCTTTTTCTTTTTCAAAAAATTTATACATCTTTCTTCATTAAACAATAAATCACGAATAAAAATTAAAGCCGGAACAGTTATCATTAAATTTGCATTTAAAATTTATGGGTATTTATTAATTTTTCAAATTTTATCACATCAAATAAAAAATAATTATTATAATTATTCTTCCAATCTATCCAAATGTGCATTTAATTGAGCACGAATCTGTTCACGCCTTCGTCTTCTTTGTTCTGATTGAAGTAATCTTATTTGACAAGATAATCGAAATCTTTCAGACTGCAATCGTGTTATTTCATTTTCAATATCTTCGATCAGTATTCTTTTGATCATATTGAAGGTCAGAACATTTAAGGTCAGAATGGTTGAGGATAAAAAAGTTGAGGTCGAAACTCTCAGAATTTGAGAATTGTTGTCAGACATCTAAATAATAAACACATATAGTCAAAATTTTTGACAAAAAAATTTTTTTTAAAAAAAAATTCTGAAATTTGAGTATATGCACATTTTCTAAATTTAGAACAAGACCTTTT
>CAJVPT010004397.1:0-13545 GCA_910592055.1 Acaulospora colombiana | reverse complement strand
ATTGAATGGGAACAAAAATCAGGAATTTGCAAATACAACAAGATAAAAGGACCAGTATATCCATGAGATCAGGAAAAAAAGAACAAAATTACCGAAAGTCGATCCAGTGAGAAATTGATATATATAAAAAAAAAGAGTCAAAAACAAGAAGCTAGAAGAAATTCTATTAAATGAAATGAAGTATAGTATGAGGTGGTTGGAGTTTTAATCTTTGTCAGAGCTCAAAAGAGTGATCTGCAGTAGTGACCTGTAGGCAATGATATTAGAAGTTGGAAGGATTTTCACCTGAACTGCTAACAGAGCGATAAATTACTCCCGAAATTGTACTTAGAGAGGCAATATAACCAAATCCAGTAAGTTAGTTAGGGATTTAGCTTTAGCATTTTATTTAATATGTACAGCTTACAAATATTTAATAAAGCACACATAACTAACCTAACAGAGGGTAAAAAAAAAAAAAGAAAAAAGAAAAAAAACTAATATATAAAAAAAATAAATTTTTCCACTGATTTTCAGTTTTTCTAAAAATTTCTTTTTTGATAATTTTCTTGAAAAACAAAAGAAGCCAATCATAATATAAAAAGAAACTTTTAACAAAACTAACAAAATAATAAGAAATAACTATATAGGATTAGTTCTTGGTATATCTAATCTTCTGGCAACAAGAAGTAAAAAAGTACAAGTATACTTTGCCATACTTTACAAATTTTCTTTCTTTATAGAGAAAAAAAAATTTAAAAAACCTGATTCACAGTAAGTTCTTTAAGATTTAACCTCAACTCTCCAAGCTTTCAATCAGGCCAGTGCAGGATAATATCTTTCTTGACATTAAGAAAAGTCTTGTAAACAATAGAATAAATCAATAAATTAGTTTAGACTCAAGGTTCACAACACTTAAAAGGATGTTCGGGTCTCTTTTACTAAATAGTAAAGAATATTCAAATATCATAACAACAATACATAATAATCATTACATTATGTAAAATACAAATACTTTATTTAGGAATATAATAATTTGTTTACGTATCAAATAGATAATCTAATCAGAACATGATTAATTCCTTAATTTCATGTGTTTCACTAAATTGGTTTGATAAACAATACTGATTAACTAGAATTAAAAGTAAACAATAATACACATTTGATTAAAATAAATAACAATATACATTTAATCAAAACACAATACTATACAAAAGTAAACAATAATGCATGTCCAATCAAAGTAAACAATAATATACTGTACATCTGACTAAAACACAATACTATACAAAAGTAAAAAACATATTTTTCTGTGACATGTGATTCAATATAATTATGAAAAAATATAAGTTAATGCAAATTATGAAGAAAAGAAAAGCACATATTATAGATACACTGGTCTAACTATTAAATAAATATAATTAATAATAAATACTATTGGTTACACAAACTATTAACAGTACAATATCTATTACAGATAATATCTCAAATAGAGCCCAGGATCAAGCAGATACTTGATTCTAGAAAGTATTATTACTAGGATTCTAAATATTGATCAAATTACCTTTATCAGAGCCACAGTTTTCAAACAACACATTCTCTACTTATGGATTTAAAAGAAAATAAAGAAAAAGATCTTTTAGTCTTCTTTTTAAAGGACAAATACTTTGATATAATAAACTAGGAAGAAAAATCACAGCAAGCTTCTTATATTTCTTTAAAAAAACAATCAATAATAGCCAATTTTTATGCAATCAAAGACCTTCCAGAAAAGAAAATAAACATGGAAGTTCAGTTAATAATAATAGTAGAAATTTTTTCCAATATCAAAATTGAAATAGGAGAAAAGACAATAGAAGATCAGGTCAAAATAGAAGAAATTGCTAAAAAAATTAAAGGAAATACAATACAGAGCAAATCACATATTTCACAAGAAACAGATTAAAAACATCTAATTTAAATTCATTTTATATAAAAAAAGATAGTAAATATAAAATAGAAGTATTTATAATCAGACTTTCAGAAGAATTAGAACATGAACAAGTGATATATCTTCAAAACATATTGGAATTATCAAAAGACTTAAAGTCTTTCAAAAAAGAGTTCCTCAATAGCAATGCCTAGACAATTTTTTATTGTGAAAAAGAAGAAGATACTTTATAGTATTTAAAAAAAAGCTAACAAAAAAAAGAATAAAAACTTTATAGTCATATTCCTAGAGACAAAAAAATAGATAAATGTCTTATATTCTATATATAAAAAAATCTTTTAACAGAAAAAAAAAGAGAATAAGAAATCTTTAATAGTAACCCTTATTGATATTGATCAAAGTTATTTAAAACATGAGATCAAATCTATTTTTCAAAGATATAAAGAAACAATAAATATTCATATCTATAATTATTCAAGATCACAAAGAAGAATTAAAGCTCAAATAATATTACACTAACAATATAATAATATGGAAAAAGAATAGATAATTCATATTAATTAAGAAACAATTAAAACTATTTTTACTCAATATGAGTTAAACAATGATGAAAATAACAACATTATCAAATAGTGTAACTCTCAATCCTTGAGATTATATAAAATACACAATATCACAACTAGTTTAACTATACAAACATTTAAACATACTAAAGCAAAGGTATATTATATATCTAGAAACTTTTATGTACTTAAAAGAAGAGGATACACAGTAATATGTTTTACATTAGCCCAAGATTTAGCAAGGATATTGAAGCAACATATTTTTATTCATAAATACAAACTAATATGAAGTGTCAAGAAACATTTTATCAAAGAAATAGAAGTCCTAAAAATGCAGTTCTATGAGACAGAAGTCTCTGAACCAGATAGTGATTCAAGTAATAATAAATCTAATCAACAAGTTGTAAGGATAAGAAGAACAAATATCAAAAGTAATAAGAAGTCCAAATGGAAATCCAGAGGTTTAGAAGAGATGAGCTTTTATAATAATATTGACAGTTTTAATAAATCAACTGAAAAACTATCTAAGCAAAGTTAGCTAATAAGGGGTCGAAAAATACAAGACAAACTTATAATAATAAATCAAAATAGTGGATAAATAAGGCATTTAGGTACCCAACCACAGGAAGCAATAAAGAACCAATAGGTAATCATGGATAATAGAAAGCTTTATAAAGAGAAGACATAGAATATGAGACAGAAAATATACAGAACTCTTTAAACTTCATTTTAATAAACTTAAAAAGGATAAACAGTAGAATTTCAAGATTAAAAGAAATAATAATCCCTAGTAAATAAATAAAAAAAGATAGAAAGAGTGCAAATCACTCCTAAAAACACTAGTTTTTTAGGAGAACTGGTCTAATTCTTTTACAACAAATATTTTAAATAAGAGCAAAGGATAACAAATAGAACAAGAAAAAATAATTCAATAGTAAATAAGTATAATATTGATATATTTCTTCAAATAAGAAAAATAGAGTTTCTTAAGAAAGTAAAAAACAAAAGTGTATAAAAAAAAAGATAATGATAATATTCATAAAAAAGTAATAATAATTGGCACACACAATATTAGAGACATCTCAGTTATAGTAATTCAATATAGTCTTATAAAAGAGATGCAGAAATAGGGAATAGGAATGCCAGGATTAGGTGAGACCAAATTGATCAACACTAGTCGAAATTGTGTCATTCAGCTGCCGAATTATTGCTGAATTTGAAAAAAATTAATAATTAAAAGATTAATGAATTATTTATGATTGCTGCCACTCAGCATTAAAAATATTGACAAAAAATCGGTAAAAATATCAATATACTGTAAAAAAAAAATTCAGCACAAAATCTGGCAATATTGTGACAAAAAAAAATTTTTGTATACTGCCGCCAAAAATTTAAAAAATTGATATTACAGCAAAAAATTCAGCAAAAAAATTGATACTGCGGCAAAAAAAAATTGATACTGTGGCAAAAAATTTGGCAAAAAAATTACTGTGAGAAAAAATTTGACAAAAAAAATTACTATGGAAAAAAATTCGTCACAAAAATTATTGCGACAAAAATTCAAATTTCACAAAATTTATTAAAAAATTACAAAATCAATTGATTAAATTATTCATCATTTTTCTCTTCCTCCTTCTCCTTCTTTTTCTCTTTTTCCTTTTCCACTTGCTTTTCTTTTTCCTTTAAAAATCTCAGCTTGACTCTTTTAAAACTAGCCCCAATTAGTTTTACCTTGTCAAATGTTTTTCAAGATTTTTCACTTTTTTCTTCTAACCTAACTGCTTTCAAATTTCATCTATTCATATACTTTTCCCAATTTGTTTCTTACTTTCTGAATATATTAATGATTCCTTATATTCAGTAATTTTTCATCTTTTAAATTTATCTGCCAATTTTTTCTCTTTTTCTATCTCTTTTTCTTGTTCACATTCTAAAATTTCTTTCAAACTATATACCCAATTCAACAAGCCTTCTGGTGGAGTTATATCATATAAATATGAATCATCATAATATTATTTACGAGTAGACTGAAATGTTTGAATTAATTTTGAATATTTATCAAAATATTTCAACAAATCCTTTAATTATAAGTAATTATGATTAATATTATAATTATTCAGTATAAAATATTTTGCCAAAAAATATCTCTTCAGAATGCCAACTGTAATCATATATATTTATTTTTTTTTTAGTAGGGTTTCCCAGATTAGTATCACTTTTTTCAGGTGAATACACCTTTGTTTTTTTAATTACATCAATTAATTCATCCTAATATTTTGCAACTTTCTTTGATTTTCATTCAACAAGTGACTGTACGCTTTTAATTCTTCATGACCTTTTCTTAATTATTTATTAAAAATTAATACTTAAAGATAGTATAAATACAGAATATTATTAATCTTACTTCATTTAATTAGCTATTTGCATATAAGTGACAATTGTCTACTTCCAGCTTTTAAGTTTTTGCCTTCCGATATCTTCATCTCTGATGGAAATGTAAAGCACCTAACTATTAGTTTATTTGCTTTTGTGAGAGATTAAAATGTGGGATCATAGATTTTATTAATTCGGATACCAATTTTGTAATATTTTTTTATTCACATCACTTGAAAAAACTTCATCTATCCTCAGTTTATATTTTTCAGAAATAGTTTTTATTAAGACCTTCATTTTTGCTTTCACTTTTTCTGGTTTAAGCTTATCTTCAGTAACTAGTTTTACCAGTTTTGTCTCTTTACTACTTCTCCTAGGTTGAATTCTTCAGTACTTTTCTAAACTCAGTAAACTTTCAAATTCTGATATATCAGCTACTTTAAATTCTATAACAATTATAGAATCAAGTTCAGGTTTCACAGATTTGAGCTGATCAATATCTTTTTTTAAATCTACTATTTCAATTTTTTGCTGTTCTGATTCTTTGGAAAACTTGTTATTAATATATTCCATTAAGTCTAATTGTTTTACAAATTCAGCATTTTCTCTTTCTAGTGTTTCGACTCACATGTGTAATTCTTCATTTTCTAAATAAATCGGTTAATTAATAAAGGTAAATTTTAATAATTCAGCAATAATTTAATTCTAATCTTTTTCAATATTCTTTTTGGTTCAAGTTTCAGGTAAAAATTTAACTTCTGGTATTGATATTTATACAACTTCAGATATCAATATTTTAGGCAATACAATAAATAACCTTCTTCTAAGCAATTTGGCAGCTATAGTAGAGATTGAAGATTCGGCATCAGATGTTACTAAATGAATTGTTACTGCTTCTAATGCAGTTGATGTGAAGGAAGTTTGTAATAGTAGAGAAGGTTGTGAAGATTGCAAATGTAAGGATAACTATTCTCTATAAAAAGCACATCCAATTGATTTTTTTTGTTCAGATATTATAGGTGTCAGAAAGAAATATTAAATTAAAGGAATATTTAAATAAAATTATTTGTATTGTTTTAATACAATTTGGAGCTGCATACAATATTATACTATTATTTGTTATATTATATTACAATTCAAAGTTATAAACTATATTATACTATATATTATTCCTTATAATATGCTTGTATTATATTGCAATTTAAAGCTATTTAATATATCAATCACAAATTTGTCACTTTATATTACTATTTGCAAATTTCAAAATATCAAGAAAGCATTCAATTTCAGTTTTACTTAATGAAAGTTTAAGAAAAAAATCTTAAAAAAGTGAAAATTACTTGCAACTATAATAAATGCAATGGATCACTTGTTGACCCATGAACAGAATTTTTACATAGATATTGAAAAACAAAAGGTGAAAATTCGACAAGTGAAAAATTCATATTTCAATATAGAATGAGAAATATTTTATCAAGTCGAATTATGTCATTAAGTAACAATCAACAAAATCTGAGATTGAATGATGCAAGTTCTGAAAATAATAAATCTGAAATTGATAATGATGAAGAATAGAAGATATATTTAAAGATTATTCAGCATCAAAATATGAATTTTTACTGAATTCTAACAAATTTTCAAATAGCCATTTTATGTGGATTTGTTATAGATTATGAACTATAGAATTCAATTTAATTTATCGAATAGTGTAACTGATGCAATGCTAAAATTTATGAAATTGGTGGTGAAGAATTTGAGCTCTTTTGTGGGTCTTTGTATACTATCAACAATAAACATAGATTATCAAATCAGTTTGTTAGTTTTGTGGTATATCAAAGATGCCACAAATTGTACAGACAGGATAATGTTCTTGGTTTTCAAAAAAATAATTGGCTATCGATCATGAAATGTGTTCATATTGAATTCTCAATTCGACAATAAAATGAAGCAAAACTTGCAATTCTCCACTGTCTACACAATCAGAATTATTAATTGGAAATGTAATTAATTAGCCTAATTTAGTTTTTTTATATTCTACTATTTGGTATAAGTTGTCGCAAATGTATCAAAATCTGAATTTTGGATCTATCTTTAGAATTAGGTAGATCGATCAAGCATTAATAAACTTTTATGTGATATCTATGATAATGATATTTGGAAAACTTTTAAAAATAAAAACTCGGAATTATTTTTTAGCAAAGAGACAGCTGATTTGTATTTGGGATTGGTGCTAAATATTGACTGGTTTTAACCATTCTATAATAAAGTACATAGTACTGGAGTTATATATATGGCTATCACAAATTTGCCATGCAAAATATGATTTAAACACAAAAATATGTTGATTTTTGGCATATTATCAGGTCCTAGTAAATCAAATTTATACCAAATAAACCATTACCTTTCTCCAATTGTCGATGAATTGATGCAACTATGGCAAGGAATAAAGCTCAATTCAACTATCGAAAATGAAGAAAAATAAATAATTCAGGCAGCCTTAATTTTAATTTCGTGTAATATTTCTGCTGCACGAAAAGTGCGTGAACACATTTCGGCACTAGTATCATGTCATTGTTGCAAGTAGAATGCCAATTATAAAAATAATTATTATAATTTTGGTGCATGTAGAATATAGACGAATGGTTTATACTGAGAGATTTGGTAATATATAAACGTGATTCTATTGAATGGAGGTGTTGCAGCTCAAATATAGCATGAAAACATTTTGTCAGTGAGAATTATTCCAGATGGTCTGAATTTCTTTGCCTATCTTATTTTGATTCAATTCGGCATTTAGTTATCGATCCTATGCACTGTCTTTTCTTAGGTATTGGTAAATGGCTCATTAAACAAATATGGATCAAAGAAGGGATACTGACGAATAATGCATTGGATGAAATATAATCAATGATGGAAATTTTTCAAGTGCCATCAGATATTGGCTGAATTCTAAGAAAAGTAAATAATGGCAAAGGTTTTTCAAACTTTACTGCTGATTAGTGGATAAGTTTTTTTACAATATATGTAACTATCATTCTATGAAAATATCTTTCAGATGTGGATCACCAAATTCTAATGAATTTTGTCAAAATTTGTCAAATATTAGTATACTAAATTTTAAAAAGAAATTTGTTAAATGAGGCTTATGAAAGATTAATCGTGATGATTAAACTAATAGAATGAAAATATAGGGAAGAAAAAATTACTCTGAATCTTCATCTTTCATTACATTTATATAAATACACATGTGATTATGGGCCATTGTATACATTTTACTGCTTTTCATTTGAGAGGATGAATAATATATTAGGTAGATTTTTTAAACAAATTTAATATTCAGAAGTAGAATTCTAATGAATTTTTAATCTAGGTTCATTGACTAATAGTCACCAAAATATTGAATCTGAATTAATGTAAAGATTGATGAATAATCATTAAATTATTAATCTAACTATGTCCTATTCTAATAACCAGGGGCTTGAAGTTTTAAATAATTGATCAAATATTGGCTCAATTTCTGAACTAGATCAGTTTTCAGCTGATGAATTATATCGATTTTTAAACAACACATATAATATTCACAAAACAATAATCAATGGATTTGAATATTTTCCAGGTGAACTCTTGCACTCAAAAAAACCAAATTTAGAGGTATCTGCTGAAATATTAGATCTATTAGTTAAATACTATAAGGTATTTTATGAAACCATGGACTTTTGGAGCCCATTTATGAAAGATAATGAAAATTCGATAATTATTCAGAATAGAGTAGATCAATATAGTAGATACCAAATTGAGAGTGAAATATTTGATTCTGTTATGTTTTCACGAAATATTAAGGGCTCATTTATATTAGCTAGATTCATGAATTATGATAGAAGTGTCAATTTATATCTGAGACAAGTTCAATTCTTCTTTATATATTAGGCAAACTTTTTGAATAATGTTATTGAACATCACTGGCCTTTATTTGGTGGTACAAACTGGGTAATTTAGCAGAAAATAGATTTTATTTCAGATCTAAAAATGACGTGAATATTAAATTGTGAAATATCGAATTTTACTCAGTTAAATATGAATGCATAATCCCTATTCATAATATTTTTGACTGATTTATTTCATTTATATATAGAACTCAAATCAGCAAGACTCTCGCAAATATTTAGCTGTAATTTCTTTAAATCGTAAATATAATATATAATTAAAATTCAGCAAATGTGCGAATTTTGGTGAATGTCTAATGATTTTTTGAGGAAAATTTTAACAAAATATATAATTAAAATGGTTCAAATATGGCAGATAATGTCGAATTATATAGTAGAAATTGATTGACGATTTATTTATGTCGAATTGTATAGTAGAAATTGATTAACGATTTATTTATGTCGAATTATATGCTAAATTATATGGTAAAAATTAATAACGATTTATTTATGTCATTAATATGTCGAATTATTTATTTTTTTGATGAATGTTATATGAGTGACATTATATCAAATAAATTTTTTTTGACTAGTGTTATATAATAAAGAACAATTGTAAATAGTTTTTTTATAGTTTTAATTTAAAAATTTTTAATGTTTTATAGTAAAGAATATTTGACTTTTGTCTTTGTCTTCCTATTTAGGAACCTATTTTAACTTCTGAGAGATAACTATTTTTATAATATTCTTTTAAATTATCAATAATATTATTGAAACATATAAATGCAACCAATAAGAACTTGTTTATATTTCAAAAACTAATATATTTTATATAATTAGTAAGAATTTATGTTGCTTAAAATTCAGCATTAAATTAAGATAAACAAAAGATTTTAGAAAACTGTATAAATAAAAGCTTTTAAAATAGTTTTAAATATTGAAAAGACTTTTAAATAATTTATAATTGATTTTTTTTTCTTTAAAAACTTTTTTATTATTAGTATAAAAAGTAATAATTTTTTTTTAATTACTAAAAGTCAAGTTTTTAAGTAAAGAAGTTTATAAACAATAAGAGAAAAATAGAAATAACTCTTGAAATCAAACTTCAAATTATTTTAAGAAAAGTATTAATTAATACTTTATTAACAAAGAAGTAAAAAAACTTTTTATAAATATTTTTTCATATATAATTAAAGGATTTCTGAAAATAATTTTTTATTATTATGTATTATTTAATATACAGTATAGTTTGAAATAAAACTTTTTGTTCTTATTTTTTTATATTAATTTTATTTATAATTTAATAACTATTAAAAATTTATTTTTTTTTTAAGCTGGTTCAGTCTCTAGTTGATCTTTATTAATATTTACTCAGATATTACATATGTACTACCTATTTTAAAGTTAACTAAATTCAAAACTATATTAACATATATATTAGAATTTTAGATAAAAAATATCTCTTGATTCAGATCTCCAAAGAACCTCTATAACCTGTTGCCCTTCTTTCAGAGAACTAACTTGCCTAGGTTGAGTTAACATCATTTTCCTTGTTTTTTGTTATAAAAAGAAAATTAAAGATTTTTGTTTCTTCTAGTCCAGGTCAACTGTATACATTCATTTTTTGATATAAGACCTTGATGTACTTTGACTTCACTTGTCTTTTGCTTTCTTCTTTGTTTTCAAAATTCTTTAGGAGATTTTTCACTTATTTATAACTTCGTATCTTTGTTTCCAAATCACTCTTACAGTTTCTTGAATTTCTTTGATTTATCCCATTAGGGTTGGTTTAGTTTTCTTTTTGAAAATTCTTGCCTAACTGCGAATTAATCTTATAATGTCAATGAGGACCAGGCTTCTGGTAACCATTTTGGTTCAAAGCTTGACTTTTTCCATCCTGATCTTTATGATCCATTCTTGTACCCAGAACTTACTTTGTTTATTCCTACTCTGTAAAAAGTATGCTATTGCCTCTAACATATAGTTGTCAAAGTTAAGATTGTTTTTACTATATGTATATATATGTGTTTGATATTTCACTGCTAAGTTGCATCTGATGTATTGGTTGAACCTATATAAGTCTCTTCTTCATTTCTAGAGCTTAATCATGGTTGGCAGTTCTTGAGTCCAAGATTTTAACTTGAAAGCTTTTCATTGATGATCTTCTGCATTTGAGGCTTCAGCTGTGACTTTTTTGGATCTTAGAAAGTCTATTATTGCTTTCCAGTCAATTGTGTTATAGTATTAATCTAAGTCTTGGTTTCTTTTCATGTTATACTATTTCATGATTTGCTCATTTCTGAAATAGTTCCACACTATTTTCCTGTTTTTATAATTTATCATCTGATCTTTATACATCAGGTCAAGCACATTTCTGTTAATTGGAACTATTTTTAGCCTGATTGTTTACCACTTGAGTTTTGCTCTCCTGATCTCACAATCAACTTTAATATATAACTGTGTTTTATTCCTTCTAATCTTTATGACTTGGTCCTTGAGATTCTTCACACAAATAAGATTTTTTATATACTTTACTAATCGATCTATTTTGTTTTTATTCTTCAAGGCTTTTAGGACTATTGTAATTATTTGGCTATCAATATGGATTGTTGCCTTAGTACCTACTGGGAGGAAAACTAGTACTATTACAATTGCATTCAGCTCTGTCTCATTTGATATTGTTTTGTGGAGGATTTTAAAGACTATTATTTCTGTCATCTCTTTTGTTAATAAGTTTATTACCTGAAAGGTAGTAGTATAAAAATTTCCGTAGTAGCTCGTGTCTATTGTAATTCTAATTTTTGCTACCCTTTTATATTTTGTCATACACTTCTAACTTTCTCGAGACTTACCTTATCCTTGATCTATCAATTCTGTTCATATGTATAGGTTCTGAAATATAAATGTCTTTTAATTCTGATGTATAATTTTTCTTTTGCTGATCAAGCTTGGTTTTGATACTATCCAGTAATGATAGCAGCTTGATTACCTTGTGAGTCTTTTAATTTAGTATAGTTTGTTTTTTGCTTCCAGGAACTGCTATTGTATTTTGACTTGAAATATTTATTATGCAGGTGTTCTCATCTACACTCATGTTAATATTACAACCCAAACATGTTTTCAAGTGAAGAGAAAATATGTCTTGAATGTAGTGCCTTGCTATAAAGGTATTCACATACTTCTTCTAGAGTCTTCTGGATAGCAGTTCTTTATTCACTATCTCTCTAATAGTTGCTAGCTAGACATATTTACTCTTTTTTAGATATCTACTACCTATCTTGTAGGTCCAGGACATGGTATGAAAAGGGTTGATACCTGGATGAAGATTGGTTAATTGTGTTATATACTCTGGATATGTAGATCCAGTAATAAGTTTATTAACAATTTCTTTATAGAAGTTTAATTATCTTCTTTGTGCTCTTTGTCTATTGGTATGGTATATTTGTGCCCAGCTGATTGATTTGATTTTGTTATAGTTGGTGAATTGTTCAGTTCACCTTAGGTCATTTGATCTTAGCTTGTTTCTGTACTTCTTGAATCAATTTGATTCCATGAGTGTTTCAAAGAATATTAGTACCTCCGCTATTGTTTTATTTCCTTGTTTCATGTTTCTGATAGAGAAACTTTGTTTTTGTGCATTAATAAGCATGTCTTATAAGAAGTTCATACCTATTGAATATATCTTTAAACATGTCTTCAAAATGCTTATATCTAATTATGCTATTTATTAGAGATATGCTATTCTTTCCTTGCACAGTCATCTTGTATAGTTAATTACTAAATACAATTTTTTTAGTAATGTGATGTGCCCACATCTTTTATTAATATATATATTATACAGATTTCAAATTGTGGTTCAAAAACAATTGAGAAAACTATACAAATCTTTTTATATATAGTCAACAAGTAATTATACATTTTGAAATAAACCTATCTATATGAATAGCTATAGCTATTCTACTTCTATATACAACTACTACCTATTAAAAAAAATATACAATTTCTTCTTAATTTTTTCTAGAACAATTTTATTTATAGTAAGAATAGTCTAATTATTAGGCCATTGAATTTTTTTTTATCTTGGATTTTTCAATTATTTCTTAGTTCTTTGAAATGGTTCACAAATTTCTTTTTTCATTAAGACCTCCTAATAGTTAAGTTTGTAAAAGCACAATACAGCCATATACTTGAATTTTTGAATGAATATCTCAATTCTGTAAGGTAGGAGAACTGGGTTTTCTTAATTAATTTATCCTTCCTTCCTTCAGTGATACTGTATGCTACCAGTTCAATATCTATTCTTCTTATTATCTTATTTGATAATACAGCCATGTTAAAGAATAATTATATCCAATTTCAAACATTCAGTCTTATCACAATCTAGTATAGAACCAGCTTAAAACACACTGCTTTGTGAGATAAGCTATATATAGAAACATTAGTTATATACAATTACACTAATAGATGCTAATCACTATTTGCTTATTAGAAATTGATTCTGAAAGATTTGATCTCAGCTCTTGTGATATGACCTATAGAGTGTTAACCACTGCACTATAGATCCATAGATCTTTTAATAACTATTAAATAAAATTTAATAAAATTATATATATACAGTTGCTTCCAAAAGTTTGAGTCTATTTATTATGTTTTTATTATAAATTTTAACTTTGACAATTTTTAAATTCTTAACTATACAGTCAAAAATTATAAAAATTATATATATTATGTCTTAATACTTATTCTATTTCTTATATTTTTTAAAAAAATTTTTTAT
>CAJVPT010004396.1:0-13546 GCA_910592055.1 Acaulospora colombiana | reverse complement strand
AAATATAATCTAAATTATTATCTAATTCATTAATAAATAGTAAAAGATTATTTTCTAAAACTTCAATATATATAGATTCTGTAATTTTATCAGAAACTTGAATCAAAGGTCCAATCTTATTTTTTGTAAAACATCTCCATACCATTATACCTTGATTTTCTAATTTTACTGTTGGAATTAGACAACTTATATCATATTTTTCATGTGGACATCGCCAAATCCAATGATGTGAGTCATTTTGAAACAATAAAAAGTGAGATTCATCACTCCAGATTACTGTATTCTATTCTAAATCCCAATTTTTTCTAGTACGACACTATTCTAATCTTTTTTTATAATTTTCTTCAGATACTAAAGGTTTTCTTTTTTCAGCTCAACTATAAAATCCTTTATCATATAAAATACATTGAATAGTATGAGGGCTTATTGAGATTGTTAATGATTGACTAAATTTTTCTGTTGTTTTATTTAAAGATTGTTGTTGATCTTCTTTTACAGTTTTTACAAGATGTCTAATGTCTCTTTTTGTCAATTTAGATGGTTTACCAGACCTAGAAATGACACTAGTTTGTTGATTTGTCTTATATCTTTCAATAATATCATGAATAAATGTTTTTGGATAATTAAGAATATTTTTAATATTGTGCTCACTGTGACCACCTTTTCACAGGTCAATAATTTCATCACACTCAAAATTGATAAGTTCACGAGTTTTAAGCATTAATTTTTTTTTTATTTTTGAATAAAGGAAGTTTGTAACTATGCAGGAAAAAAATTTTGATGCATTTTTATGTGTTAAATTTCAAGTTATTCATGGATAAAGTTTGATCCTTAGAGTAGTGATCTTCATATGGTCGGATATTTTTGTCAGGTGAGTATACAACATATATTGCCAAATCCAAGAAAGACTTAAAAAGTATTTTGAAAAAAGCAAAAAAGTTCTACATAACAAATGATTTACAAATTAATGTAACAAAATTAATTCTCCTCACTATCAACTAAAATCCTCAAGATTTTAGAAGGGTTCAAGCTGGAACAAAGAATATCATGGCTAATGAAATTGATAAAAAGGATCAGGCCAAATTTCTTAATATCTGATTGGGACTAAAACAAAAAAGTCAGGATATAATTGATCTAATAAAATCAGAAATCAGGATAGTAGTTCAGGCAATATTTAAGAAGAAGTTGACAGAAAAACATGTCCATTATGTTATTAATAGAGTGCTAATTCCTAGAATAGAATATAGAATGTAAAATATGTACCTTAATAAGAAGACATGCGATAAACTCACAGCTATATTCAAAAAGATTTTCAAAAATAAAGCACTAATCAGTGAAACAGTAATGAATAGTTGCATTCATAACAAACAAATATATGGTCTCAAAAGTATTTGGAAAATACAATTGGAAAGCCATATATCAACATTATTCTATCAGCTTAAAAACAATAAGGCCTCTAATTTGGCCTCTATAATCCAATTGAAACAGAGTCAGATCAAAAGCTGGAAGTCTAGAAATATCTTAGATAACCCTATGGACTCACACAAGATGATCCAAAGAAACCTGGCACTACAATATTGGCTCTGATACAAAGACCTACAAATTATCTTTCAAAGTTGAAAATAGAAGAAAACCTTTAATTATCAGGGAGGTACAATATCTTATCTATTAGGTCAATATTGTTGAATAATAAAGAATATAAAAAAGCTATTTCATCACTTCGTAAGCACAAGATCATATTCCTAAATCAAATCATCAATTCAATTATGATGATACTCAAGGAATGGAGAACAATCTAAATTCTCTTTAGCAAATGCAAAAGTCCAATCCTCTTTTGATACAAAAAGGTTTGAGAAAAGGTAATGAAGAATCATGACCTTCTAAGAAAGTCATTACACAGACTAGATTGGACAGGCTACAATATTCAAACTGAAGCTTTTCCTATATATCCAGATAGAAGGAAAACATACTGGGCAATCTGCTCTAGCTCTTCAATGGATATATTGAAAAAGACATCATTTTTGAACAACAAAATTCAGTTTCTCCATATCAGTTGATATATAACCCTACTAGTAACCACACTCTATTTCAACCAGATTGATCATTCCAAATAAAAGAAGTAGATATATACAAGTTTATTTTTTTTCATAGCTAAACAAATACAAAAATTTAAGAAAAGGAAAACAAGTCCTTCTACTAGGCAACTTTACAGATTGGCTTACAACTACAAGACAACAAGAACTCCACTAATGTCTAGATCAGAAGTGAAAATTCAGATAGAAAACTGGGAAGCCATGCTAATAAAACAAGCCATCCAATCAGAAAAACATATAGATGAACTTATAGATGTCCTGAAATATAATAGAAGATGTATAGCTAATTAGTTTACTTTCTATACTGATGGATCTTATATTAAAGGAACAAAAAATAGTGAGCTTGAAATAGGTTTGGCCTGGATTCTAGTAGAATACAACAAAGTTGTGATGCAATTCTTAGCAGAGGTATCAACATGATCATTAGCAAGCAGGGCAAAAATATTGATCATTCTAACTATAATATATACAGCTTCTCAAAATGCAACAGCCTCAATATTCTCTGATTGTAATACTACAGTTAAGACATAAAAGTCCATCAATTCATAAGTGGAGATATTAACAAGAAAATAGACAAATACTACTAATTGACCATTATGGAATAAAATAAAAAATCTAGTTCAAAAGAAAAATCTCATCTTGAAAATTATAAAGGTTAAAGTCTATGGAATCGATAAGTTCAATAATCAAGTAAATCTACTTGCCAAACAAGCTAGACATAAAAATCCAATAATCTGATATCAATTATTAGAGTTAGAGACAGTTCTTACAATAGTCACATGAAGAGAGTACACAATAGAGATCAGTATTAGAGAATTTGTTAAAATGTTTAACAGGAAAAAAGATAGAAAAGGATTGGACAACACAAAAAGAATTCAAGAACTATGGATTCAAAATAACAAAATCATAAACTGGTTATCCTTCTGAAATCAGTTTAATCCATTCAATATCTTTAATACCTCTTTCAAATATAATAAAGCAAAAGCTTTCTGACTAATCTAACCCATAATAAACTTCTAGTACTGCAGATATTGAAAAAAAGGAAATCAGATATCTATATCATAATAATCTGTCCAGTATGTGAACTTCAAGAAGAAATATTGGGACACTTGTTCAAATGTTCACTATCAAAGAAATTAAAGAAGATATATAGAGAAAAGCAAAAGAAAAGATCAACCATTATATTAGTAAAGAAATCAAAAACAAAGAAGAAGTCCATCCTGCAATCAATAACTAGACAAGTAAATGGTTAAATAAGATTCAGCAATTTGATAAAAGCCTTTTCAATACTATTTGTGAATATATAGAAGAGAACAAATTCACTTTCTTGAAGAATTACCTCAAAGTACAACACAATATTCCCCTAACAGTCATACAGAGCATAATTGATAAGTTTTGTTATAAAATAAGAAAAAATTTCAAAAAGAACATATGGAATAGCTGTTACAAAAAAGTAATAGAGTAGGAAAAGAAGCAAAAGATTACTGAAAAGGACAAATAAATTAAAAGACCTGGGTATAGATCCATTATGCAGATCATACAATAACAAAAAGAAAAATCCACACTTGCAGAAGATCTGGAGCAAGAAGTCTTTAAAAGAAAGGAGGGAATGAAGTATATAGAAATTATCAAGGATTGAATTGGTTATAGAAGAAAATGGTTTGGCTTTTAACTGCAATTAGAATTTAGAATGATCTATAGTAATGACCTGTAGGCAATGATTTTATTGGCTAGCGGATTTATCCAAGTTAGTAAAAGAGTAAAATATCATTTCTTAAGTTGTATCTAGAGAAATAGTTTTTCGATAATGGTTGAGTTAGTATGTGAAAGTCAAAACAATTTGTAAATATCTATTATATATACAATAAAGACAAGCCATACTGATCTAACTGTGTATTAAAAAAAAAAAATAAATAAAAATAAATTAACTAAAATTGAGTTTGGTTTATACTATGCATTAATAAAAAAATTACCACTCAATATATCCACCTTTTGCTTTAATAATATTATTAATTTTTTTTTTTTTTTTTTTTAAAGGATAACGAAGTCCTGTTTATTGAAGTCAATAGGATGGCCCTTACATATGATATAGTCGCTAATTACAAAGCAATTCTATAGTCAAGCTTTATACTAACCAATGTATCTTAGTCCACCCCACCATTATATCTAATAAACCTGATTGTAGCACCTTGTATATCCCCATGGCTTGTTGCCGGAAGAAGCCCTACTACCCCACTACCTACGTCTGTATTACCCTTCCCTGCCCCTCATATCTACAGACCCGGGATCTGTAACATAGGACCCTTTCATATCTTGTCCTGCCAAATATTCTTTTTACAGTACTTATTACAGTATGCTTACGGAATATTCACGTGGAGTCTTAGATGTCATCTCGTCCTGCCAGAGCACTCTTTTTTTGTATGATCTATTATAGCCTGCCTATAAAGTAACCACGTGGAGTCTTGGATAGATGTCAATTTTGATAGAGACCCTCTTCTAACTAACGTGCCTAGGCTCCGCTAGCCTCCTTGATTTATGGCATACAAATCTTCAACCTATCTGCAGAAGCTTGAAAGAATCTGTCTTGTGACGAGGTGACTTCAGCACTAAAACCGGCTGAAGTATCTTGTGATCTTTGGATATCCCATAATCAGACGGGGTCTTGGCCAGAGGTGGTTAGATCATCATCATGAAACGGATGGGATCTTCTTGTACCACCTAGGCTTAGGTGGTACTGCCTCGTAGTGGTATTGAACTCGGAAACAGTACTTGGCAACCTGGGAGCATTACCACTACGCTATTGACCCACAGGTCTATAATATTATTAATTCTTTCTGATATTGTTTCAATTAACTTAATATATTTTTTTAATTTAATATTATTCCAAATATATTGTAATTTTTCCTATAAATCTTTTTTACTTATAATTTGTTCAGAAGATATACGTAATTGATATTTAACTTCACCCCCAAACTACTTTATTGGATTAAGATTGGGTAACTGGGTAGGTCATTCAAGAATATTTATATTATTATTATTAATATAGGTTCTAGAAAGTTTTGAAGTATGTTTAGAATCATTATCTTATTAAAAGATAATATTATTTTATTTATATTATACTATTCAAGTGTTCCTAGAAAATCTTCTTCAAGTATTTAATAATAAAGTTCACTATCCATCTTCTTACTAATGTGACAAATATTTCTAATTCCTTGAGAACGAAAACAACTCCAAACCATTATATTCTCACCACCAAATTTAATTGTTAGTTTAATATATCATTTATTTAAAGGCCCATTAGATTTTTTTCAACAATATTGTTTATTATTTGAATTATAAAGCATAAATTTATATTCATCAGATCATATTACTTTTTTCCAATCTTTGATAGTTTAATCTTTATATTGTTGATCAAATTTTAATCACTTTTGTATATACTTTTTTTTAAGAAATAGTTTTTTACTCTTAACTTTTGACTTAAATCCATTTCTTTTAAGTATTCGATATATAGTTTCAGCTAAAACATCAATTTTTTCTTCAGTTTTAAGTTTTTTTTGAATATTAATAGCTGTAAACATTTACTAGTTAAGATATAGTATACAATTCTTCTTTTAAATTTTTTAGAAAAGTATTGCGATCATTTTGATTTGGATATATTCTGTAAACTATCTGTTAATTTTATTTTTTGATGTAGTCTAATAACAGTTGAATGTGTAACTTTTTCATAAGAGGCAATTTGGTAACTTATATAACCTTTTTCAAACAAAACACTTATACATGCATATTTTCAAGGGATAATTGTTGAGGCATTATGGATTAAAAGTTTAATACATACATATTTTTAATATATTAATTATATAATTAATAATTGTAAAAAAAAACTCTTTCCCACTCACATCCAAATTTCTGAAAATTTCCTTTTTAGGAAATTTTTCACAAAAAATAATTTTTGGGACAAAAAAGAGAGTTTTTAACAGAAACACAATATGTTTTCACAACAAACAACACCAGACCATAGGCAAACACAAAACAGTATAACTTTAAGAAGTGGTAGAACCATCCAAAGACAAACATACACAAGTATGGAACTAGAAGTGGTCCCTACAGAACACGAAGGCATTTAAGCAATCTTCGAGATAGATAACTTACAAACAACAAGACAATAACAACAAGACCAACTCTACTATAGAGAAGCTAAACATCGCGACCACTTTATCAGTGCACCTTCATCACCAAAGACTTTTAGCACACCAGCAGTATCAGAAATTGACTAGTTCGAAGAAGTGAGGAAGCACAACAAGGCACTCAAGACAAGGGCAAAGGCAAGGAAACAACCTCCAACAATCAAACACTCCAACGTCCCCCCCTTTATAGATTGGCAAACACAATACAAAAGGAAATGTTTCAAGAAAGTCTTTCCCTTGGAACAGGTACCTGGCAAAGATACCAACAGTCAACTATATTCAGTAAAGACAGCACTTGCTAGATACAAATCAGTTACATCGATTAGAACCAATAATACACCAGCAGACAAACACATAACCATTCTATTTGCAGATGAAAAAGAAGCGGAAATGGCATCCACTATCAAACTAGATAGTAACACTACTATCCAAATACAAGAAATGCCGATTCACAATGATATACCACAAAGAGCAAGACAATGAGAGTATGGGACATTCCCCTGAATGTAACACGTGGAGAACTCAAAGTTGCACTAACCAAATATGGATCAATTAGATCACTATGCATGAAAACATGGGACTTATAGCAATCCGCGGATGTGAAATATGACAAACAGGAGGACTATGACTGAGTAATTCTCAAATGGTCTATAGGCTTCAAGGAAGACATGTATAGAATCTTTCCATTCCTCAATACCAACCAGATTAAGGAAAAGAGAAGCAAATTCACTGTTAAACTAATCAACTTACCACCTGATACTACGGGATATGATCTTAAACAAATTATTGAAGTGACCAAAGCAAAAACTTGCTATATTCCACGGTTCAATTCTTACAAAAGAAAATGTCTGGCAATTATCAACTTCAAAGATGAAGAAACACTGGCAGAAGTGCTCAGATTCCTAGTCCAACTAGGCAATGTTAAACTCAACTGAATTCCCATGGACACGAAAACATGTCACCTATATTCCAACTCAGAACATCAAGTCAAAGATTGTCCGATCCGAGAAAGATAACAAGTTACTAGAGAGAGAAAACAAAATAATGCCAAAAAATTCGGTAGATTATATAGCAGATTCAAACCCAGTGGTGCTCCATCCCTATGAATACCACAAAATAACCAAACCAATCGACCAATAATCTTTGCAGCAGTGGTAAAGGACTCCCCTCAGCACAACACCATAAAAAAAGAAACAAAAACAAGAAACACATGATATTTCACTTAATGATATCTTGAGAGCAGTTCAAGCAATTAAAACAGATATTGGGCAAATCAAGGCAGAGCTAGTACAATTGGACCAGAGAATAGGTCATCTTGAAGATGACAGCTATTACTACCTTTCTTATGAAGTAGACAGAAAGACTCCCATTGAGCAAGACAACGAATCAACCATGGCTGACAATATAAGTATGACCTCAAACACATCCAGAAAAAGAAGGGCAACCAGCCCAGTACAAGACATTCGACAAGATCAAATCCATATTAATCAACAACTATCAAGATTAGAAGGAAATATGAGTGCCATCTCAACCTCGCTAACAGAGCTTATCAATATCCAGGACCCCTCCTCATCAGACACAATCCTATCTTCTACATTCAACCAATGAGTGAAGCAACCGATACATTTCTAGAAACTGAAAATGAATTAGTAGACAACACTACTACAGATTTTTCAAATACAACAGACAACGATCACAACCCTATATAAAAAATTATCACATATAATATACGTGGAATAGTAAATGAAACTAAATGCAACACATGGCTAGAACTCTGCAATCTTAACAACTGGCAAATCATAATCACTACTGAAACAAAAGAAACGACACAGCAATCAAAATATTAGAAACATCCAAACTTTCAGTCTTGGTAGACACACAAGAATAATTAAAACATTGAACATGGAGTAGGTATCACCCTATAACACAAACTCGCATGCAGAGTATTCAAACATAAACAATATCAAGGCAGACTCATTGCCCTGGACTTGGCCTTTCCAAACAAAAATATAGTCAGAATCATTGGAACTTATTTTCCAGCACACTCTCTCAACAATGAAAAACAAAATACCTTCAAAACACTATGACAATGGATCATAGAGGGAAAAAAGAACAACTTCTAGATGATAGTTGCAAGTGATTTTAACGCAGTAAGCAACCCTATTCTAGATAAAGAAAGCACCCAAAAGAAATATCAATTAATATTCCCCTCAGCATTACACATACAATATTTGATAGAACAAGACTTTGTTGACACCTATAGAGAACATAATCTCTCACGCAAAGAGTACACCTGGCACAACCTCCAAAATAGCAGCAGAATAGATCAAATATGGATGCTACCCTCTCATATATGGCAATCTAGAGAAGCATATATTATACCCGATATCAGAGACCTAACTCATAACGATCATACTGGTATGTTGACTGAAGTAGAAGCATGGCAACTAGACAAACCAGCCAGCAAACCCAAATGCACCCCTAATCAAAGATTTAATTGGAACAACACTAGCAAAGAATTATGGGATAAATTTGCCACAAAAGTGGAGGAGGATATCATATACTTAGACGAATTATCAGATATTTCAGATACTAACCAACTATGGAACAAGTTCACATATATAATATATCAAGCTGCAAAGAAACATAGAAAACCTAGAATTCAAGAACAACAAAAGGACATCTTTCAGAGAATTGCGAAGCTTCACAATATCATTTAACAGATGCACACACTAAAGCAAGGCTCGTCAGATTATACTCAGACTGAGATACTGCAAGCAATCAATAATATATCAACAGAGTTATTCCAGAAACTGACTAATCAACAACTTATTTCGCCTCATGACTATATAACTAACTGGATAAAGATCACTTGAGACTTTAACAAGAAACTCAAAATTGCAATGAGATGGCTCACTGATCACAGAAAAAAGCAAACAATAAAACAATTCTCTATTAGATACCAGGCCATGCTAGCAAACAAAAAGAAAGCAATAATCAATAGCATTTTTGATCACCCCACAAGATCAATTATACTGGATAGAGTAATCATTCAAGATAACAATAACATCGAAATCATAACAGATCCTCAAAAAATCTGCACCCAAGTCAGAAAACATTTTGAACAATGGACACACAAAAGAAATACAGCCCCACTGCATCTATATCCTTTTTGGCAAGAGATATACAATTCCAAAGAGGACGTACAGGCTATATGGTATCAAGACACTCTAGCTCCAATCACATTGCAAGAACTTGTCCAAGTAATAAAACATAGAAGCTCACAATCTACTCCAGGAAGAAACACTACACCCTACAGAGTTTATAAGCATATAAAGGAGAAAACACTTAGTCTTCTCTTTAGAATTTTCAACAATATATTAGTATCAGGCAACACTTCTAAGGAATGGAGCAGAGGTCTTATTTACCCAATTCCTAAGTCCAAGAATTGAAACAATAATCTCAACATTACAAGACCAATCACTCTCCTAGATGCAGATTGGAAACTCTTTACAAAAATAATAACAGATAGATTGGCAGATAGTATAGCAAAACACTCTATTTAATGTGAGCTAAACTGGGCAGCACTACCTAGTAGCAGCATACAAGATCCAATTCATATAATCAATAATATTATTGAAGATGCCAAAGAATTTAACTAATAAGCTTAGATACTAAGCCAGGACATGTCTAAAGCATATGACTCAATCAACATTGAAATGCTTAACTTGGCATTACAACACATCAAAGTCCCAAGAAAAATTACAACACTCCTCACAAACTTGCTTAAAAATCAAATAAATGCAGTTATCACATGGCATAGGCTTACAGAAGAATACACAGTACTAGTTGGAATAGATCAAGATGATACCATCTCCTCCCTATTGTGGAAAATCTTTTATGACTCTCTCCTCTTCACAATTCAAACAATATCAGAGGATACACAGTCTCATCTTATCACACAAGGCATATAGACCAACCCACTATTCGCAAAACAACATTAATTCTTACAAGTGCATATATGAATGATACTACATAGCTGGCAGAAAACAGCACAGACCTTTAACATATTATAAACATCGCTGAACAATTCTACCATATCAATGATATACAGGTTAATCCACAAAAGTCCTTCCTCATTATTATTAATGGCAACCACAGAGACAGGACAACAGGTATACACTTGAATAATCAACGTATCACAGGCTGTGATTATGACATTCCTGTTAGAATATTAGGAGTATGGCATGATACAACAGCCTTAAAGAAGTATTAAAAACAACTTATTAAACAAAAAATCTTACAAACACGCTCAGTTATAGGAAACAAAGTCATCACAGACAAATATATGTGATATATTATTAACCATGTGTTATACCCTAGTATCGAGTACCTGCTAAATAACCTAACTCTCTCTGAAAGTACATGCAACAGATTGTCCAGCAAACAGGCAAGTATATTAAAACATAAAATAGGACTAACAAACACAATACCCAACAATGTCATCTACAATTCACTTGAATATGGTATCTTTCATCTATGGAATAGACAACTTCAAGTACATGCATCCAACTGGATCCAAAGAATCAATCAAAAGAACATCACAGGTGACCTAGCCAGACACCATTTGCAACAGGCACAGAATCATTTCTGGTCAACAAACAGTATTCTTGTACACTATACTATATCTATCATGTCAACAGAGAAGAATCTTATACATAACATCATCCTGTTACTCAAAAAACATGGATTTAACTTTCTCTTGAATGAATGCAAACCTGCAATTACATTAACACACAAAGTAGACACAACAATAGAAGACATCGTAACTTCACAGTTCTATCGCATACATAGAAAACAACTTGCCAAACATAATTTCTTATTTACAGGACAAATACTAAATGCTAAGAGAACCCACACACTTCATTGGCTACAGGTCATTAGGTATAGAGCAAAACGACCTCCAAGACGTATTCCAGAATGGTTCATCAACCTCCAACATAGAATGAATGATTCTACAATCAAAACACTATACCTACAAAGCAACAATACAAATCCTTTACTTCAAAGTACTAGCTTAATAAAATACCACACTCAACAACCACCCTGGGTAGCAACTCATATAAGGGATGCAATCATTATCGGCAAAAAGAAAAGAAACAATTTAGATGGTAGCATAACTTACACACACTACTACAATACAACAAATAATGAATTACCACTCAACAAATGCAATGGATGCCCATTGAATAAAGGAGGCAATGATCAGAACTGTCTATTTAACACCAAGGTACAAAAAGCTGTCAGAATTCCAGTTGTGGCAAGTCACATATCCACCTCTCAGCATTCCATATCAAATGAAGATCTTTAGTATAGATCAAGAGTCTCACCAGAATCAATTCATACCACATTAAATCAGATATACACAACTCAACAAGCCTACAATCAGTCTCCAACAATAAACATCTCATACAATACAGTATCTTCACACATTACTACACATCTCATCAGTAGCCAAGACCAAATTTCTGATCTCATAAACATATCCAAAAAAATAACCACATACTCACATTTCTAAATCTACATGGATGGCTCTCTCAACAAATGGAACAAAAAACCATACATGGAACTAGGCTAGATTATCATCACTCTAGACAATGAAGAACACACATTCAGAGCCCAAACCCACATACACTCCTCATCCTCAAGAGCAGAAATTATGGCTATAACAACTGCGATATTAACCTTGCCAGAAAACTCAATAGCCGACATTTTCACAGACAATCAAACAGCAATTAGTTGCATTCAATAGATATTGAAAACCTCAGCATCACGCCTTATCAGAAAACAAAAAAACTTCCACATGCTGCATACCATAAAAGACACCTGCATTGCAAGACATCTCAAATTGCAAATGCATAAAGTCCAAGCCCACTCAGATATCAAACACAATGAACAAGCAGATCAACTGGCCTCAATAGGTATAGGATCACAAGAAATGCGCCCAGATACCAGTACCCTTAATATTCAATCCACTCAGAATCCACATATATATCTAATAACACAGTGGGACAGCATCCAAATTGATATACCTGCAAAGAACATTTGTAAAAAGATCATCCAGGCAAAATATATTGCACAATGGTGCTTACTTAACAGAACACTTACAGACTTTATTAGACAATACAAACATATCCATTGGCAAGAAACATATAACCACATATATTCATCTCAGATTAGCAACAAAAAACCTCTTTTGAAGATCAGCAAATGCGCAAGTTCTCATTAAACTTATAGAATAATGAACTTCCAACCAAAACTAAATTATATAGTAGAAAACCATCACTATATAAAGGCAATAAATGCTGCAAGTGTAATCAAGTGGAAGACAACTACCACCCTTTCCTGTGCCAATACAACAAAATAGATATCAAACATCAAGCCATAATGATGATCCAGAAAACAATACTCAAGTACATACCTAGAGAAAGGAAAAGCCAAGTATTAATCACAATAAAAAGCAACATAACCTTGGATACTTTGCAGCAGCTCAAATTATTCATCAAAGGAGCCTTCTTTAAATCCACTATTGATAAACTATTCGCAATGCAGCCAAAGCAAAAGACTGCATAGCTGAAATATCGGAAGAATAGAAAAAATTCCTATACTCAACTTGAAAAGCCAGAAATGAAACATTCCTAAAGTGGAAAAAGGAACATGGAATTTCAAGGAAAAAAAAAACCATTACAAATATGAAAAAACCTCTTCAAGTCCAATCAGATGGATAAATGAACAAGCCATCAAAAACAGCTATATAGATCTAATTAACCAATATATAAAACAATTTATTCTTGAAAACACTAACATTATGTTCATATTTTCTTTTGAACCTAGCGCTAGCTTCACCTTGGCAGGTTAGTTCTCCCTTAGTCTGGCGTGGCAACAAGCCGTCAGGTAGATTCTTTAGAGTATCTAACTAGTCCTAAGAAGTTTAATAGCATGTATGATATCCTTTGTAATCCCTATAATATACAGTTGCAAATTACTTTATCAAGCTAATAAATAAGGCTGAGCCAGCTTTAAAAAAAAAAAAAATTATTAGATGCCTGGATAATATTACCATTTTCTATTATAACTGTATCAAAAATCATTAATATTAAATTATTTATAGAATAACTCTTTTCACTGATCTTCTGATCACACACAAAAAAGATGTTCGCAAGAAGTTTTTATACTTTCTTGCTAATAAAGTCTTAATACTTTCCTTAA
>CAJVPT010004395.1:0-13548 GCA_910592055.1 Acaulospora colombiana | reverse complement strand
AAGCTAAGAATGCAAGCAACTCTCCTTTCCGGTCCGAAAATGTCGTTGCACTCTCTAAGGACCACTTTGACCGGATTTGTAAGAGTGTTTTGACAAGCAATATATTCTCTGGTTTGCAACCGCTCTCCGATCACTGATGGAGTGAACCAACCTGGCATTGCACAAGTTGCTCTGACTGCTTGAACCACAGTTACATCGATAGGGGCTTCAAATGAAGTTTTATATGTTCGAAATAATTGGTTCATGCTTGCATCTGTGACCGGGGAGGCACACACAAACCTGCTCATAAGATCAGCATCGCAGCCCACTCCACATTTTATAGGACTAACGTTCTGCAGCGGCTATTTATTGCTATTACATCATCCAACAGCTTAGAACGCTTTTTGAGACCCTTTTCCTCTAGTAATACCCTCATCATCGAGTCAAGACGAGAAGTATTGGTGGCGATATGGGCGTCGATCCGACTGGTCGATTCAGATAAGATTTTAGTACTCAATTCAATATCTTCGGGAGATTCTTGAAATGCGTAGCGCCAGATATAGGTGAAAGTCCTCGCTGCTTCGTCGGGAGACATCCGAAGGACACCAAGTAGTATAGCAATCAGTCTATTACATGAGTTCCTTCAGAATTTTGGATATGTCTATTGATTATTTGAACTCACCCTCCTGTTCCTGCGCCACCAATCACATCGAAATATTGGCATGGTAAAGGTGGAGGGTCCATCTGTCTTGCAAATCCAATACGGTTCATAAATTCCCGCAGTATATGCAGCTGAGATAATGCCCTGATGTCGCCCCCATCTGTGGGAAGGTCGTTAGTCAAAAAGCCGGGCGGCGCCTGCTAAGCTGACCGAGCACCAAGAGACGTAAGCCAATCTCGTCGACGGTATCCATAGATAACAATTCGGAGTGCTACAGACGTGAGGTAAATAATGAGGGTTCAAAGATAGAGATTTTGTATCCTGGAAGGGAAGAAGCTTATAGGTATGGCTTACTCGACGCACCTGGCAACCATGGAGGTTGGATAAAGCCGCCGGATGACAAGACTTGGCATCACGCAATTTCATCGGGTTTCATTTGAATTAGAGAGAGAGTGGCCTGTTATTTAAGAAGTCTGATAAGGACGCTCATCATCTCTTCCTCGGTTTTTATTCCTCTTGACTTTTTCGATTTAAATTTGTACAAACTAGTGGATAATCAGAGGTAGCAATCAACCAGACTCCTACCCAGTCACCGTTCGCTGCACTTTAGCGGGTGGCAGGTATCTTGTGGCGAAGCCACCCTGAGCGCAGCGATTCCTTGACTGCCCCCGGAATTCTCTCTCGTGGCACCATCGATGATCGTCACCCTGGAATTTTCTCTCTTACTCGTTTCTATTTCTATTGAACACTTTGATATAAATTTGTAGACACTAGCTATGGAACAGGAAAGGTCATTAACAGGCGACTGTTTTCCATACAAGTCTTTGTCTTTGTTTAAGAGCCGGGATACATAATTCCGCCATACTTAAGCCTCCTCGTCCTTATCCTTGATCGCTTCAATCACCTCTAAAAATGCCTGTGCGTCCTCCCTGTTTGGGTCATTTGGCCCAAAATTTTTGACCACCCCACCCCATAGGCCGATTGCCTCTTCATGTCGTGAGAGTAAGGAGAATAAGAAAGTCAAGCCTCTTGAGAATTCGATTGTCTCCGGATGTTTGGGTCCCAAAACTTCCTGTTTGGAAGCCAGGATCTCCCTCGAGAGCTGAAGGACCTCGGCTTCGTTACATTTGGCTTTGAAGAGCTCGGCTCTCACCGCCTGCATATAGTCTTTTAGTGGATCTTCCCCTTCTTCAACCCCATCGGCAATCCGTCCAACTTTATGGACCACAATATGCAGTAGATCCTGCGGATTCTGTCCTTGGGTGAGGGCACACCACAAATGCTCTTTCAAACCAATGACTCTTGGATCTTTGGAGCCATGCAGATCAGTCATTATTTCGATTAATTCCTTCAATAGTAAAGTGGCCTCAACGGATCCAGCTCGTGCATAGGCCATTCCCAGTGCTAGCTTTACTTCCAGGGTGTCCGGATGCTTAGGTCCACGGAGTACCTCCTTTCTTTGCACTATATCTTCGAAGAGAGTGATTGCCTCCTTGATCGTTTCAGGATTGCGAAGCTTGCCATGTTTATAGAAATTCTCCACGTCCCTTATAAATGCCATAAAGTAGAAGGCAGCCAACTCTTGCCCGGCAACAACTGTTTTCCAATGATCCTTACCATTGATCTCCATGCGTTTCTTCAAGATCATTATCGACAGTTCCATCGCTTCTTCGTACTTTTGTACTTGATCATTAGCGCATGTCATCGCTAGGTCTTTCATGACCTGTAGAGATAACTCGACATCTACCTCTGTGAAATTCTCTAGTGCTCCCAGTATCTCCCTTTGGGCGACCTCGGCTTCTTTGTGATGGCCCGATAAGAAAAATTGTTTGGCTAGCTGAGCATAGGTTTTTAAGACGAGTGGGTGGTGCTCGGGGACTAGCTCTGAAAGAATATTGACAGTCTCTATATCCATAGGAAAAGCTTTTCTAAATAGTGTCTCCTCTGGATTATTCCAATAGATTTCTGATAGTAGGAGGAAAGCTGGGATAGTACGAAATGTCCTTTGACCATCCCTCTCGATGACTTCTTGAGAAATATTTTCGGCAAGTGGTACGCTATCATCGATCCTTCTGGCATGGAATAGCACCTTGACCAGACCGAATCGGTCATTCACATGTAAAGATCCCCATATAGAGGATATCTCATCTAGATGAGGAATCAAAAATTCGTACATGTCTTGGTTATCTTCACTGGTTGCGCTAATCAACAGGCGAACTATAGCAGAGCGGTATTTGTCTCTATCCCGATCTGAGAGCCGATCATAAGCCCATGCATTTACCAGACAATGCATTCGTAGCGTCGGTTGGTTGTAAACGTCCACTCGAGTTATGAGGGAGTATTGTTCTAACTCTTCTACGAGATCGTCCAGAAATTGCTCGTCCCATACCGCTCCTGGGATCAATATTTCATGTAATGTTCGGATTGCTTCTTCGAATTGCGCACCACGGTCCAGTAGATCAGCCGGCTCGAATCGAAAGCCGTTTCTTGCCGCTCGATGAACCAATGTCAACGAGAATCCACTATAGTTGACGAAAGATAGAAGACCTAGGAACATTTGACATTGTCTCGTTAGCTCTGGATAAGTGACCTCTAAGGTGTCATAGACACAATGATAATGCCGGTCCCGTTGTCCCATCGCCTTTCGTTGGAGAATATTGGATCGATTCCTCTTGAGCTTGTCGAGATAGTTATGTAAGCATCGTTGACGCTTGATAAACGATCCAGCTTGGATGAGTGCCACGGGCAAGTATTCCAATCCTTTGGCTATCGCTAAAGCATGTCCGATCTCACTTTCGGTGGGTCGGGATTCTCCAAGTGCCGATTTAAGTAATGCGAGGTTACCCTCTTCGGGCGACATGACACCGACTGCAACGTGTGCACCGGGCGATAAAGAGCCGAGCTGGGGATTACGAGTAGTGATAATAATGAATCCATGATCGCATTGTGGAAAGAAAGAAGAGATGTCGATCTTCAGGTTGTCGCAGTTGTCGAAAATGATTGCCCAGTTGGTTGATATTTCTTCATCTGGCTCAGACAGCACTTGTAAAGCTTCTTCGGCGGTCTTGCGTGCATACGCATGTCCTAAAGAACGAACTCGTTGACCTATACTATGTCGAATACTAGTTTCGGAGCTAGCATCCAGAAATAGAATATGACGGAACCTAAATGCGTCAGGCTATTTTCACGTATGGTAAGCTACTTGCTTACCTTTCGGAGTGCATTCGAAGGAATCTGGATACCAGTTGCGTCTTGCCACTGCCTCCCATACCAGATATCACCATAATTCGTTGATTATTTGCATCTTGATCGAATAGAGCATTGGTCATGAGTTCCATGAGGGATGGTCTTTCTACGAAGAAAGCGGTCAAGGGAGGAAGACCATGACCTGTGCTTCTTGTCGGACTCCGAACTTGACCTATATGTCCTCATTAGGTTCAATAGATCGATGAGAGATCCTAAGCTTACACATAGATCCTATTGTACTGTAGGTCCCTGCCTCTGCGACCCCAACAGCATTGGTCATATCACGCTCTACCCTGTTCTGTGACAGATATATCTGTGTATGCGCATATATATCCCCGAATACATTCCTCGAGAATCTTTCAAGCGATTCTAGCCCACGGGCCACCGAAAACCGATGGTAAACGCTTGTGTATCCGATAAGATTATACACGTCCTCGTCTACCAGTCTACATGCGGATGTGGTGGACGGTAATAATTGATATGGGAGTGAGACATCGCTCTGTAAAGATGCGGGGACTGGTCCAGCCTCTCCCGCCCCGAGACTGAGAATACAGGCAACCCTTCGGTCTGGTCCAAAAAGGTCATTACCCTCTTTGAGACCTACTTTGACCGGATTCATGAGGGTATTTTGACATGCGATATATTGTCTTTCTTGCGTCTTCTTTCCGATTTTTACCGGAGTGAACCACCCTGGCATAGCACAGGTTGCTCTGACTGCCTGGATCACAGTCATATCGATGGGTGCTTCCAGTGGGACTTTATACGTTCGAAATAACTGGGTCATATTTATATCCACAGTCGGGGAGGCGCACACAAACCTGCTCACAAGGTCAGTTACAAGTTCAATGCGCAATTCATAGAACCAACGTTCTGCACTCCCTATTATTCGAGTTATTCAACAGGTCCAAATGTTTTGCGAGTCCTTTTTCCTCTAGTAATACTCTTATCATCGACTCAAGACGCGAAGTATTGGTGGTTATATAGGCGTCGACTCGACTTAAGGATTTAGAGGAGATTTTGTGACCCAATTCAAGATCTTCAGGGTGTTCTTGAAAAGCATAACGCCAGATATAGGTGAAAGCCCTCACCGCTTCCTCAGGAGTCATCCGAAGGACACCAAGTAATATAGCAATTAGTCTATCCCATGAGTATTATTAGGGCATGATATATACCTATCGATCAATTTAACTTACCCTCCTGTCCCTGCGCCACCAATCATATCGAAATATTGGCAAGGTAAAGGTGGGATGTCCATTTTCTTGGAAAAGCCGATTCGATTCATGAATTCACGAAGTATATGTAGTTGAGACAGAGATCTGATGTCGCCCCCATCTGTAGGAAAGCCATTAGTCGAAAAAGGCCGTGTGTGGTTCTGAGTAAAACTGACCAAGTACCAAGAGGCGTAAGCCAGACTCATCGACAGTGTCCATCGAGAGATATTTGGAATATTACGAATCACAGGCTAGATACTGATCGTTCGAAGGTTATCTGTATCTTGGAGGAGATTAAGTCTAGCATTTTGGGACAGTCGCAGGTCGAGCGATGCTACGATTACTGGTCCAGAGACAGGCGAACGCTGGATGACAAAATTCGGCCACTCGGCTCCACTAACCCACGCATCATTGGAACTTATCGTAGATCCTGCCATTTTAGCACAGAAAATGATTAACGCCGTGCTGAGTCAAACATACACCACACTAACAGAAGGTCCGCAACTCTAAGTAGGTCAGGTGCCATTACATGAACATAATGCTGTGGTACTATATATAACCTTGCTTTTATTCAATGGACAAGCTTGATATGGTCACAGGCCATGGTCGCGCCTCCATTACTCTGCAAAGAGACCTCTTGATTACCAGTAGCATTACGTACATCCACAAAGCGCCGTTATCGTTCCTAGAGTATAATGAGTAGCCTGCAGTCGAGTGATGTACCAATGCAAGGTTCCAATCGATGATGCGGGTCCCAGTAGGGGGTTATGCATGCTTCCTTTAGAGTTCTTGAGGATTTCCTTCAGAACAAGAGATGATAGTGCTGTCCAATTTGGCTCCTATATCATTCTGCATCTTCAGGAGATACCTGGCGAGTTCTTCGTCAGGAAGTGTCGAAACTCTTAGAATCTGTTTGAGTTGAGTCGCCAGCTGTGAGATTTCCAGAGTTTGACAGGGCCCATAAACAACCATATAGGTCCATGAAAAGATCGATAATAGTGTAGAGAGAGATTTAGGTAGGTGACTTTGCTTGCTAGATAGTGAGGAAAGATACCGACCGTTAGGATCGCCTTCCTCCTAATGGAAATTTGGGATCCCTGACTCGATTCCTTCCTTTGTTGTTCGTGCGCTACTAGAATAGCTGCCACTCGTTTAGCCTCGGTGGTCACCGCATCCGGGAGGTCGGCAAGTCGTGCCAGTTCTAGTCCTAAAGAACCCAAACAGTATCTAACTAAATCCAAGATACACTCGCTGTTCGTCAAGAAATTCACCATAGTGTACGTTTTCTTTTGGGGTTCCATCACGTATCCTAAGTGGCGTTGAGGAAATGTATGATGATATAAAAGCAGACTGACTTGTACTTGAACCGCATCCTTAGTCCATGTGAAGTGTTCCCATTGTTCTGGGAAGATATGTATGGTTTGCAACGGATGAATAGCGTACCTACCTGGACTGAGAGGTGTAGACTAACCTTACTAAGTGATATGACCGAAAGATAAAGAGAAAACTCACTTGACCACAGTAGGGTGGCGAGAGAGTGTCATTGCTAGATCAGCGAAGTGGCTCAACAAGGAAAGGGATCAGCGGGGAATCATGATTGTCGAGAAATCATAGATACGTTGTGAAGAATACTGTACACTGTGTGGATAAGAGTTAGCGATTTATTAGGTGAAACGTAAGACCCGGACCTTGCGTTCGATAAGCTCTTCTGCAATGGCATGTGCAATACCAACTCCTTCTTGAGCAGATGTCCCCCTGCCTAATTCATCAATCAACACCAGCGAGTCCTTCGTAGAGAGCCCTGAATCATGCGAGTAAAATCTGAGAAATTGGCTGGCGACGTAGCTCCGGACGAAATACCAAGGATCATAGAGGTCGTCGCCATCTCGTTGGAAAAGGTACTCAAACTTCTCTCCGAATCATCCTCATTCGACAACCTTGTGAGCAAAGAATCGAAAAGTCTATTGTAGAGGATTAGGAAAGGGAGGGGCTCAGGGTCGAGTCTCTTACTTGAAGCTGGCATAGGTTGCAGGAACAAAGCAACCAGACATTGCCATTACGGTGAGTAGCGCAACTTGGCGAATATATGTACTTTTTCCTATAACAAATCACCCCTGTGCTGCTGTCGATGGTATAAATAAATTTACCAGACATGCTACACCAACGGTTGATCATAGAGGTATCAGTGGCCAGTCACCTTTACCCAATGAATGACATACTTCTAAAGGAGATGAAATTTTGAATGCACAACAAGAAAGTAATGTGTTGAGACTTACTGGTCCTTGAATGATTTGAAAACAGACAGATTCGTTAGCAAAAACATCATTCGAAACGAATGAACCGGCTGCTCTGACACCCTCCATAACAGGATGTCTTCCAGATTTGATAGCAAGCGTTCCAGTGAACTCAGGCCGAACTGTGGGATACATACTGTAAACCACATACGTCATCTGGCGGTAGATAGGAAGCTCACCATAGCTACTATCTATGTATAGTTACGAATTTGAGTATGAAGTTGAACTAACGTTGAGATACTCACAGATAGAGCGCTTAGCAAATGACCAGAGCATATCCAAGAGTGCAACCTGCAAGGAAGTTAACGCCAGCAATAGAGTTTAGTGGAAAGATATCCAACAGCTTCTGATGCCTTATAAAGCACAGCGATATTGTCTAAAACACTCGCGAGAAGCTCTTCTATGATGCTGAGGAAAGGCCAGATTATTACGCTAAAGACTTCACCAAAAGAAAACAAACCTGGCACTGATCATGAGTGTTTCTTCCAACATTTCTCTCATTCTAGCATTCAGCTTTTTCTAGAGTACGATGATCATCAGCGAGGTTTAGACACAACTATTTCCTCTCTCACCAGATCCAAACTGGAAAAAATCCACTTTTTCCTTCTCAATGTCCTATCAATCCACTCTTGTGGCCACTCCCAATCTGCATCTTCTGTCACACTTCGAAGCAGGGAGAAGTGGAAGCCACCTCCGCCTTCTTGCAGATACACCAGTTCGACCGGAACTTCATATTTCTCCTGAGTAGTTTTGCCGAGGTCAAAGATGTCGTGAATATTTTCCTTGTAGGAGGCTCGAGCTACGTCTAGCAAGGGATTGCGGTCGGCCTATGAAGGGTGAACAGCCGTCTATGGAGCGACAGGGACAAACATACTCTGACAGCATACACTCGTGCAGTCACTGTAGCTAAAGCTCCGGTTGCTCCCTACCAGACGGTGAGACTGTGTAATATGACTTGGATTTGATACATACCTTCTTTGGTCCCGTGGAATAGTCGTTGAAATAGTCGTTGATGGTCTCTGCAATTTCACCAATTCTCGGATCTGACACAAGCTAACATATCTTAGCAGTTGTCCAAGCTGACTTTAGGACTTACCTCTCCTATAACCTTCAATAACTGGCTATTAGCCAAGCGGGCTGCCCTCCCAATAGCAGGAACATTCTTGATAATCTTTTGCAAATCAAGTAACTGTCCCATTCTTTCGAAAGCGACTTTGACAGAACCATTCGCAGGGCTTCGCCGGTCCACTGCCGCCAACCGAATAACCAGTTTATCGAGGTCGACTTTCTGAACCCCTCTGAGGGCATCCCGAATGGCTGTGTACGTCTCTTCGGACCGTACCAGTTCGGCGACCGCATCGAGCCTTGCATCAATGGCGGTCTGGGAGTTGATAGGGGACAGAAGAGTCGTGCGGAGTAACCGTGCGCCCTGTGGCGTGAATGTTCCATTCAAGATCCTGTATAATAGGGTTGTGGGTTAATAAGCGAGAAGCGTCCGGGTGGTTGGGTGGCGTGGTTACCCGTAGAGTGAATACACCTTTAGGCCGGAGACTCCCTCGATGAGCTCGAGATTCCGAGCTGTCTCTGTGTCAATTAACATTGAGCCTGATGGAGGTTAGACTCGATCGTTGTTCGGTTAATATGGATGCCGACCTTCCAGTGCCCTATACTTGATGACGAGTGTATGTGGTGGGTATATGGTGTCAAAAGTTGCTTCGATGTATTTGAAGAGGGCTGCCACAGCTTGGAGTGCGTAATAACGACTGTGGACGGTCACGAGCAAACCAGCTCTCTCGTCGTCCTGAAGGCTTAGTTCAGTTATAAAGTTCAGTCCTGGACGTGATTGTCAGTGGTCAGATGATACTCTCGAAAGATATTTCACCAGCTTCGTCATTCCAAAACCGGCGAGGAAACTGTTGAACAGGGACTTTGGGGAATTCTTCATAGAGATGATCTAGCAAAACACTCTTCAATCTGCCATCCTTTTGCGTCGCGAAAAAGGTATCTGGAGCGATAATGGTCGCGGGACTATGGAGACTCAAATGGAGAAGCGTTTTGACGTAGGTCTGGCAGTCTGCGACCTGATGCGTTCTTTAGCTCCATCAACCGTATATTCATTGTATATACCTACTTGTGTGACTGTGACGCGTCCAGTATCACGATCAACTGGGCATGATAGTGTTGGCGGAGGCCGTTGTGCATGTGGTGCTCTAGAGCGTACCTGCAGCAATTCCCACTTCCCTACCGACGTCTACATCACGTCAGACGATATCGAGAACTCTGTTCGGGTACGTACTGCGACCTTCGCTGATGGCGACGATGAATGTGCCAACTGCTCTCGAAGAGGACGCTCTGCTCGTCGCTGGGCGCGACGTAGAGGGCCTTGATCTGCCTGTTAATGTTGTATAAGATGTACTATTTCAGCTAGTTTGAAAACGAGCTAACTCATGATGGGATGACTGTCGGAAACGGGGATGAGCTGTGGCCGGACCATTCACATGGAAATTCTTAGCCAAGCCACGGGTGGGAAGAGCACCCTTGGACCCGTCCTCTCCTCTCTCCCTCTCTCCTCTCTCGTATATATATCTCTATAATGCCCAATTCTCCAGGTCATGTTCGTCAACGCCGCCCAACTCGACGTCGCCGGTCCTCGTCCAACTGCTCTGCCTCCTCCATCAATATTGGGCGTTCTGCGTCGCCCCAGGCCCGTCGACGACAGGCATCCCGGTCGTCTCGAGAACTTGCTGGCTTACGTTTTCTCGTTTTATCACATATCGAAGAGCTAGAAAAAAAGCTGGAGAAACTGGACCCCATTCCCGACCTGCACAATTTTCCGACCAGGGATGGGGCGACTACTCCCTGTTCATCGAACGATGTCTCCACCTCAGCGCACCAACGTTCTCGAGGGGAGAGCAACTTTGATGACTTGCCCACTTGGGATTCGGAGTTTGATTTTAGCGTAGAGGACCTGCGAACGTGGGTACGCGACTCGCTCGACCAACTTGCACACCTTCGATCAGAGGTCTCGGCACGTTTGCCCGACTTGGAAGAGGTGAAAAGCCATTTCCCAGACTTCGAATTCGATTTTGAGCTCCCAAATCTCAATGTTGACGAGTTTCTCGCCCGACTTTCCCGCATGGAAGTCCCTAACCTCTCGTCCTCGTTCGGAGATGTGAAGAGCCGTATTGGAGATTTGGGATACGAATACCTCCCCGCGCTTTCAGAAAGACTTTCCAACCTTCATTCGCATCTCAAGAGCAGGAGTTCGCAATTGCCGAACGGCTCCGAGTTCCGGACCATGGCTTTGGACAAGGCGAATACGATACTACGAGACTTTATTGACACCCTCATGTATAACGAGGAGGACTCTCCTTTGGAGAGGACAAGAGTCATCCTCGAGGTCGAGCAGACCGCTGTTCAGGTACAGCAGGCCTTGCGAACATCCATGTTTGGACAACGACTAATCAATTATGACCAACTGTAGGTGTTTATACTAGTATCCGTACTCATGCTTATCTTTTCTTAGGCCCTTGAAATGGCGGAATAACGAGCATGTACTTCATGGCTACAGATTCATACCCGCTTCAGAGTGGCCCACCTTATTATTATCCACCTTCCATCTTCACAACGAAACAGGTACGAATCACCATTAAATTCGTTTATCGATATACTAACTCGTGTGTAGCGAACATTCACACCCATCTCCTCCCCCTGCTTATCCTTGGACCCATGTTCGCTTATGAAGCGTATACCGCCACCTCGGCTCTGACCGTACTACCCACGACCCTCTTCTCCATTTTCGCAATGCTCTGTCTCATCACTTCAGTGGCTTGGCATATATGCGCTGGTTGTGCCTCCCCTCAAGTGATGGAGACTGCCGCCCGAATCGACTATCTTGGGATCGGATGGCTGATCTCCGCATCGATCGCAACAGTCGTCTACTACAGTTTTTCATGCCGTAAAATGGCATTCAGCATCTACCTGAGCATGAACATCCTCGCCGGTCTAGCGGGGAGCATCTTGCCCTTCATGCAATGGTTCAACGAGCGCAAGCACAAGAAGTGGAGGATTGTATTCTTCCTTTCGCTCGCATTGACTGGGTTTATCCCCATTGTACATATGTGCATGATCCATTCTGCACACGAAACCTATCACTATATTTTGCCCATTGTGCCAAGTTTAGCTTCCTACATTGCTGGCCTGTCATTCTACGCCTTCCACTTTCCCGAATGCTTGTGGACAACTCACCACCACGGCAACAGCCACTCTGTGTACGAAAAGGAGTACAAAGCCAAGGCACTACCTGCAAGATGGACAGATTGGGTCGGGGGAGGAAGTCACGCCATTTGGCACACTTTTATTATCGCCGCTATTTTGTTACATAGAAATGCGATTCCTACACTCACCAAGGGGCTGGGAGGGGAATGCTGTGATGTCTGGGGACGGTACTGACGAGCTATGTATTATCTTTGATATTCTTTTTAGACAAAAACTGGGACGATGGTTTCCGGATACCCCGGCTGCCAGCCCGATCGATGGTGGCACCATCGAGTGTATCTGAGGAGCACACTGGTAATTATTGCCTATTGTATGGCACGTATTTTATTCATGAATGATGATTTTTATGACAACCTATTACGCGTGTGTGATATTTACCTGATACCGAGTGGTGCTAGCTTTCTCTCTTCCCCAACCCCTCGCGTGCTCTACTACTCACAACAAACAGTATTTCTCGAAAGGAAACCTGTTATATGGTACATCTCTCTGTATCTGTGTTGTCGACTTGCAGCTAATCTCATCCCTACTTTTTAGTTCCGACCGCCGATGCCTTCGCCGATGACCAAAGGACTTAATATACCCACAGGCCCTCTGGCTTTGCTCAGGTGCATTTCGGAGTTGAAACTGGTTATGGAGAGAATATTCCTTTGGGAATCCGATTGCTGGTGAAAGGTGGCAATCGTCGGCGGTCGGTGTGGCACCTCCAATATAAGTGGCCTCGTTTCAGCTGATCGTAAACATCACTCTCTTGCCTCTCGACCATCCGTGTCCTCATTTGCCCCAACTTGCAGCTCAAGCAATACTCGCTCTTTAGGCACCAAACACAGCCAACATGCACTCATTCACATCTACCTTCTACGTCCTCGCTCTTGCTCCCATTCTCCTCCCCTCTCGCGTGGCAGCACATCCTATAAGGATCCAAAAGAGCACCCATATCACCAGCACCGCTGCCCAGATTGCTGTTACTAAAGCAGAACCCTCATATCCCATCCTCTTCGCACGCGAGATTGACTTTACAGGACCTGAGGCTGATAGCACTCCTGGTACTGCGATTTGCTTACCGTGCTGTTGACCTTCAGTAACGCCCCTTCTAGGTGTCATAGATAATACCTCGAATGCCGATCATTTGACTTCAATTATCTTTGACGCAGCGATTGATACTGAGGCCACAGGTATGGGTCCTCTTCCTTGCTTTGTGCATTGTGCATTGTCTGACTGTCATCTGCAGCCTCTCCTCGTAGTACCAAACGAACAAGTACCTCAGCGTCGACCATCCCTATCGTCGTCCCTCTTTCAGAAACCTACGAGCTACAATTACCTTCCTCGACCATTACATCGACATCTAACGAGCCCACATCCACTCCGACTCCGAGTTCGTCGTCGAACGTTGTCGAAATGCCTGTCTACGTCGTCCCAGCTCAAGCCGCTCCTCAGATGCTCGAGCAGATGGCATCCATCTCCATCAGCAGTGATATCGGCACCTCTTTGAATATCCCTGATGCCACAAGCCTCCCCAATCTCAAAGCGACAACCTATACGTCTTTGGACGCCTCGAGCAGTACCTCCACAGAGAGCATTCTCTTCAATACGAATATTCAAGTCTTGGTCATTGCACTCTTGCTCATCACCACCTTCGGGGCTGGCAGCCTTATCTACCTTTGCTGGAAGAGGTGTAAACGAGCCCATAAAGAGACTGCTGCCAGGGCTGCGATCACAGACAACCAAATCACCGATCAAGAAGCTGGTCTCGACATCAAAGAGTCTATCGAAGAGATTGCGGACTATAAGAGAGGAGTAGCTCCAGCTGGAGAAACTGGACCCCATTCCCGACCTGCACAATTTTCCGACCAGGGATGGGGCGACTACTCCCTGTTCATCG